>OMNW01016506.1:23252-50542 GCA_900303245.1 Selene dorsalis
AAGCACTTTTTAAAAAAAAAAAAAAAAAAAAGTTTGGTTTATAAAATGTTAGAGTTATAAATTGACCTTGCAAATTCTTGGCGTTCAGCTCCCACGCTGTTTCATGACGTTGCTCAACGTCATCTTTTTCTATTGTTTTGTTTTAAAGACCCCTAATGATAGAAGTTACATAATGTACATTTGTTTAAGGTCCCTTTACATCGCATGCTGTTTTAGATGTTTGAAATCACTCATCATTATCCTCGTCCATGTGCTAAAGATAAATTGTGCTAAGATAGTTACTGGGACTGTTGATGTATACTTCCTGCTATCAGTTCTGCTCCTCTGATAACTGGGTAAGAGGTCGTAGGGGCCGACTGTTTGAAGTTAGTGTGCATAAGATCGATAACATGCTGTGTTCTCTGTTTAAATGGCAATTTTCTTGCATTTGTACATTTTCATTGCTGTGTTTAAGGTTTTTATTTTCATTAATTATGTTTAATATTTTATTATATGTGCTGACACATTAAAGCGAGCAAACAAACATGCCTCACACTGGTGGGATGGTGGCTGCTCAAACATTGTGACTTGGCACCACCTAGTGGTCAGTGGTGGGTAACTTATGAATGAGGACATTCTGTTACAAAAGACATCCTTCAGGAGTCTCAGTGCTGTCCTCATATTGATATACTTCAGACAGTTCGCAACAGAATTTAATATGTTTGAAGGTGTTTTTCAGAATATTTCACAAACTATCCATCCTGTTCATTCTGAATGTAAAGATGGTACGCTCAGTCTGCTTCAAATACTTTGCAAATGTCCTCTCCTTTCAGACTGAAATCTTATACATGTTGTCCCCCCATATTTAATGGACATATACCGACATGTTAACCAATATATTTGATGCTGGTTTGTAAAGTGCCAGATGGAGGAAAAACAGGTTGTCCACTAACCAGAGGGTCGGTGATTTGATCCCTCGCTGACATGTTAAAGAGTTCTTGGGGAAGATACTGAACCCAAAATTGCCAATGATGTATCATAAGTGTGAATGCACAATGGTACATGCACTGAATGAATGTGTGTCAATGGGTGAAGGTGACTAGTGGTGTAAAGTGCTTCAAGTGGTTGTAGAGATAGAACAGCGCTATTTAAATGCACAATTTACCATTTATAACAGAAGTGCAAACACAAACACAAAATACAGAGCAATATTAAAGAGTCAAGTAGTGTTTTGGCTTGTGGTCCCTTAAACACAAGCAGTTGCAGCTTCTTGTCAAATTGCAAACGTGTTCAAGTTGTTCCACCAGAGAGCTATTTCTACAATTATATACATATTATGTATTAAACTACAAATATATATTTTGAGGTCTCAGAAGGTAAAGAATGGAATATTTAATCAAAAAGGCTGAAGAAAGGACTAGACCAGATGTTTCCATTGACATTTTCTTCTTATCTCACATGTCCTGCCCATGTGAAGGTTAAGTAGATTCACCCTGGTCAGGCTGCTCTCACACTGATTCCAGCAGAAGTACTTTTGTCTTTTCTTTATGTTTTGTGTGAAAAGTGAGGAGTTTGTGGGTAACACTCATGTACCGTGGCTTCCCCTGACAATCCAAACACATGGTATACATGGTGACTTTAAATATCCATAAGGGGGAAATGGTTGCTTGTCTCTACCTGTCCAGGCTGTGTCCCATCCTCACCTTCTATCAGCTGACACTGGCCCCAGCCCTTAAAAGAATGAGCATTTCAGCAAATGTACAAGAAAATAAAAATTGGAACCCTTATCTCCTAAATGGGGGTTTTATGTCTTCTTGTGTCCCTAATACCTCCTAATGAAGAGATCTGCATCTCATATAGAGCTCATGATTATAAAGTGAGATGAGTTTCCTCACAAGTGATAATTTATTAACAAGGGTTAAGGTCAAAATTTAAATTTAATCAAATGTAAGATAAAAAAAACAAAACAAAAAAAAACAAACTCTGTACAGTATTTTGTTTGTAATGCCTGATATCATAGCTTTGATAAAACAAGGCATATAAATAAAAAGAGGTGGTGATAATGACACTATAACACTGTAAGAAAAAAAAAGTACAAGTGAGTATAGGTCACTTTTTCTTTCTTTTGTTCTATGTATGACAGCAATCTAATGTGTGTGCACTATGTTCGAGCCAAATGTTTACTTTTTGTGTGCCTTAATATTGCCTGTGTGTTCAGTGGTCCGAGTGTCAGTGTGTCTTAGGCAGGCTTCATAAAACATGTCAGCGAGGAAGCCAGGGAGCGACAGTGGAACTCAGCAAGTCGTGAGCTGTCAGTTGTCATGGAAACGCATCCTCTGCATCCAGTCCTCTTAAGCTCCTCATTGGACTGGACTGGTGGCACACAGGAAGGCAATATAACAGGGTTAGAAGTGAGACCATAGTGGTATAGTACAGCTCATGTGGCTCTAACAAAGTTACTCACAAATATAACTTTGTTGGGCATTGACTTTTCGCTTTTAATCCCCCTCAAATATCAGTTATAAAATCTATTTTTCTAAAGTTGTCTAACAATGGTATTTATTGTGTATCTGCTTCCTAAGACATTTGATTTGAGGAAAAAGGAAGGAAAGAACCCTAAAATTGTAAATACATTTTGTGGGAATGAACAATGCTTGGCTGTCTGAGTTTTGTTTGGTTTGGTTTTGCTTCCCTTCATTTTGTTTGTTGTTTTTCCTGTTTTGTGTCTTCGTCTGATCTCAGGAAGATCGCACACGCACTCACACGCACTCACACGCACACCAGGATAAAAAAAGGTGGAGTCACAAGATATAATATACTGTTTAACTTTTGTAATTAGAAAACACTTGACATCTTTGAATCATTCCATAAAAAGATCATTTGATTTCAAGTCCACTGATTCTTTTTTTTTTTTTGAAAAACAAAACATACAGTACCAAAAACAAAATAAAAAAGAATACAAATCAGTTTACAGAGGGCTTTGTCATAGCTTTCAAGCTATCCGTTGACTGAGAAGCACAACTAGGAGGACTGCATACACATTCACGTGGAGCTCAGACTCCTCAACATCCACAGGAGGGTGTTGAGGTCAGCTGTTAAATGACAACAAAACAGGCAACATACAGCAGGTTGTTTCACTATCACATAAACAGGAAAGACAAGAGGAGGAGTTCTGTGGACAAAGGACGGAGGGAGTAGAGCCAGGGCAGATTCCTTTTATCATCACACAGTGAATGCATAAAACATATACAAGTGCTGAAACAGTATAAATAAATTATTTGCATAAATATGATCAATGATTAGAAAATAAAAATACAAGAGTTGTTAGGCAAAGCTGCTTTGGCACATCTCTGGACTTGCAGTACAGTGATAATTAGGTCCAAACGTTTGTTAGGTTATACTGCATTTCATGCCAATTGTGCATCAACTTACAAGCTACGTCCCATATATCTCTCCTAAAAGGCACCATCACACCAGCATTTCAAACTGCAGAATTATGTGGCAAAGTCGCTTCCTTCCAAAAGAAATGCCACCATCAGTGGATTTACTCATGGGAGTCGGGTTCAAATTTATTTCACGGTGGGTTGAACATTGGTGAACTTTTACAGAAAGGAGGCTGAGTCCCAATTCATCCCAAAGAGGCTGCATTTGAAGATAGCATCACAGCGCCGTAAACGCACTTTTGCATTTTGAAGGCTCCTTCAGTTGCAGCCAATGTGTCCACTGATGGAAATAACATGGCAGCAAACAGCACTGAACCTTACACTTTTTAAGTGTAAGTATTATATTTCAGTTCAGCTGAATATCAAACACTGACAACTTAAAGGCCTATACAGCTGGTGGCACAGCAAAAAATCCTCTGTGTGCCAGATTGTCTCATTTTGGTTCAGCCTATAATGCTCCTGAATCGGGACATGGCTAGTGAAATGGAAAGCCCATTATACAATATGTAGTTTAATAGCTGTGCCGCATCTTACACTTTGTATTCAACTTCCTTTGATGGAGTGAACCCTGCACACAAAAAGATGCATGGTTTTGTCACTGCTACATATGTAGACACTACCTACATACACAAACATGAAACATACTGTCCTGTTGGCAAACCAAGCTAGTGTGCATGCTAAATGACAGTCAGCAAGCTTTCCCCGAGCACTTTGTTCCCTTTTCAGTAAATCCTAACTGGATGAAATAATGTTAAAGGTAAAGTAAAATCCCGTGGAGAATAAAAAGTGATAATGAGAATATTAACAAATAGAAATTATGACTGAAAAGTGCTAGAAGTGCTCTCAGCAGTTAATGTGTTAGCAAAGGTGTAAGACTTTCCCATCCGGACCTGCTAACAGTCCTTAAGTCACTTCTTGTTTGGTGGAGCAGTTTTTCTCTCATTCACAGAAGAGATAGTTACTCACATCTTTCCTCTGGTTTTCTAAGTAAGTGAAACGTATTTCTTGGGTTTAAGTGCTTGGCTTTCACTAGCTTACTCTTACTAATAGCACAAACTTATTTGTAGAAAAGAACCTGATTGAGATTGAGGTCTTTCACCATTCCATCAAAGGTCAAAGTTCACCAAAGTATTGTGGCAATTACACAGGAAACAAGGTAGCCTACTTTTGTCCCATAATTTTGTCATTTTAAATGCTGTTACTAGGCCTTCATTATATCAACCTACACTCTCCAAACCTCTCAACGCTTTTGCTTTTTTTTTTTTTAAAGTGCAGCTATGCAATTTCTATAGAAGAGAAGCATCAAAGTTCATAATGCTAAACCTGCAAACAGAGCAAGCAACCATTAAACCACTAACTATATATATTTCATGTTGAAAACATGTTGTAGTTTTCTTCCTCTCTTTATAACTAATTTTAAATATAAGCCAATTCCTGGTCGTAAATGTATGATACATGTGTTCAAATAGCTATCAAAAATACACATGTGCTTTTGTAATTGAAAATATATTTGTGCTGCTGTACTTTGACCAGTGGTCTGTGTTCACATTATTTTATATCAATATAAGTGCCTTTAGATACTCTTGGTGTAAAATGTGACATGAAATTAAAACAATTTGGCTTTATCATTATTGGCCTGGAACTGTGGTTCTGTATATTAGACCGTGGCTTTATCTGTAGGAAGCAAATAAAGCAATAAAATTATCTCCCACTAATAAAGATAGTAATAGTAATACTAATACTAATGAAGATGCCCGTTTTTTTTCCACATCTATAAATGCTTCATACGCATGGCATATAATATACACCACATGGGTCTCAACTGTTACATTGGCTTTTGAAAAACAATGATATATGACACAGTGAGAGTAATGTCACAACACTCACATTCGAAAAAAAACATCATTCGAACTTATTTAACATGGTTTAAAGATATCTGTAGAAATGCTTCTGACCACATAAAAAAGTGTGTGGCACTGCCTTGTCAATCAAACACACAGATACATACACACATGCACACACATGCAATCACTGCAGGGTTTAGTTTTAGGGAAGCAGCATGTTAGAGATCCTTGTGTACTATTAAAAGTAGTAGTAGTAGAAGTAGTAGTACTGTGTGTGTGTGTGTGTGTGTATTATGGGAATGTTTGTGTGTTTGTAGTAAATTTTTCTATGTTTGATTGCATGTGTTTACATCTACACATGTGTATGCTGGGCTGGTGTCATTATGGCTGAGAGAAGGCTGTTGGTGAAAAGGAAGCACCTCCCCACCCCCATCACCACCCGCACACTCACCGTCAAAACACACACGCATGCACACCCATAAACGCACATACAATCATTATAAAAACTCAGTGGTTAGGGGGTCTCGGACGTCATAACCTGGCATGCAGGTTGACAATGACGCCGTCTTCAGGCAGGTCTTTGACGGGCAGGTCACTCATGTTTCCCGCTCCGTGGTCGGTGCTCTCACAGCTGCTTTGAGGTGACTCAGGAGGAGGCTGGTACAGGATGCTGGCTAACAGGAAGAACATTGTCCCCAAAACCTGAAGAAGGAGCAAACAGGTGATCAGGCTACCTCCGATCTTTAATAATGTCCTGCTATAACACAAGCTCCACAGGAGAGTAGTGCATTATGGCATCATGTCTGTAGCCCTAATGTTGCCAGACTAGCACGTTGTTACAGTGCTAAGCTCATAAGAAACCCAGTTTTACCTTCGGATGTTTCCGAAAGACTGAGTCACATAGTTTGCTGCCACAAAAGACAGAAATACCTGACAAGTGAAAATCAGTGAGAAATGTCTCCTGATGTTTGTACTACAAAAACAAGCCCTGGGGCCCAATCATGTGTCAAGGAGTGACTGTTGTCACAGAAAGCTGTAATGACAAACTCAAGAAGCCAACAGGGAGGGAAAGTCACTTCAACCTCTTCAAAGTCAGAAGACTGTGAATGTCTGACTGATAGTGACAAGTTAATCAAATGTGGGATTCACTCTACTTCAATGGAGAGGCTTACCATTATCCACCTTTGAAAGAGAATAAGATAAAGTCTCTTTATTATTCTTTCACAACATCAGGGCCAGTCTGGTCAATTCAGTTTCAGTCTTGTGTTCTCCAACCTGAACAACTACATAAATCATCTGTTTTAACACTCGGATATGACACATTGGAGTGTCCACTGAAATGCAGCAAGAGCAAAGGACCATGGTTGTTATGGTTGAAATAATAAACGCATGGAGTTTACGGACAGTGGTGCAAAAGACTGTCTTCACAAGTCACCATAGTTACAATGATAACATCCATACATCAATCACAGTTTATTTAGGTTTAGGCAAATGTTGTGGTTTGGGTTAAAATAAATACTTCCTTATAAAAAGTACTTTCTTTCTTAGACGATCTTCGTTTTCATGGCAACAATGATAACAACGTGGTTTAGGGTGTGGAGAGAAATAAACAAATAGCAAACTTCTTTGTTCCTGTCATAATTACTACAGCCATTAGAGGTCACCTGACAAATGGTAACTATGGGTCATGATAATTTCTTTTGACTATACATCAGGTCTGGGTTCTACATTAATACTGTCAAAGTATCAAATCTTCAATCCACAGATAAATACACACAACCTGTATTCAGAAACAGAGCCATGAAACAAGGCAAGTCACCTGTTGACCTGTTGTTATTACAGCTACACGGAAAAGCCTGAGAGAGGACATGAAAAAATATATTGAGCTGGTAATACCTCTGTATTGGCATTACCTTATAGATGATACCAGCTACTAGTGTGTACTGGCTCATGGCTGAGTTCTGATAGAGGTAGCAGGAGCCCTGCTCACCACACTGATCCTGCCACAGTAAGCAGGAGATGTCAATCACAGAGCCAAATGCTATAGGTCCAGGAATTCCACCTGCGAAAAGAAAACAGCAGCACAGGTTGGACACAAATCGTGCCATCTGTGTGGAGACCATTAATTACTTATTCAGGAGGTAAAGGTAAGAAGAATGCAGGCTTACCCAGTGTGCGTACGACAATCCACTGGATGCCGAGTCCAAAGGATCTCTGGCTGTCTGGCACGCACCTACACAGCACAGTGTCGGTCAGATGTGCAGAGACACTGAATCTCAAACTTCGTTATATTACAGTATGACACTTTGTTTTATCTGCTTCCTCGGCTCCACAATTTGTCTTGACAGTTCTATGATAAGACTCCCTGCGTCTCCCTGTCACACACACACTGCATCATCTGTTGGACTTATTAATGAGATGAGATCAACTGTGGCAATAAATCTCACAGCATGTATCTCTGTTACAGCACACAATTACATTTTTCATTTTTCTGCAACCACAGTGGCAGCAGCTGAGAATGTAGCTGGTACTTTCAAAAGTAATAATAATAATAAAAAAAGATCAATTGACGACTTTCTTACATAGCCATCTCGGCGGAACAGAATACTCTGCACGTCCTCAACTACATTTCAATAGCGAATAAATATCAAATGGTATCAAATTTGTTATAATTTATTAAGTTAATTTAAAAAAATAACTGATAAAGCTTTTATGATCATTTTACACAAGTTTCCCTTTTAAACTAACAGAAACCCAGTAAGAAACCTGATTAACTCCTTTCACAGTGCCGGGAAAGTTTCACACACAACGGCAGGGAGCAATGTCATCACATGCAGTAAGAGAGCACACACACACACAGGCAGATGCAGGGAAGAGACAGTAAGCAGCGATTGTAAAGCTGATCTATGGCGTCTTAGCCTCAGGCTGGTGCTTTAAAAGTGTCACAGTCTCAGCGTGAGATTGTGTGTTTTTTCAACTTATTTTAGGTCTGACAGTGTTTGTGCACTGGAAGACGGCAAATGGGAGAAAATTAGCATGCACACATGGGTGTATTTACATCAACGCTGATGTAACATTATCGGCATGCAGGTGCACTGGAGAGTCATTTGACCTGGGAGTGGATGACAATTGTACCCTTTACAATTGCAGGCAAAAGTGCAGCAGTGGAGCCCAATGACTGTGACTGTCCCTGACTGACTGAGTGATGGCACTTCTAGCCCTCCTCAGTGGAGTGCCAAGCAGCAGTTTACTGAGGCGACCCGGTTTCCCAGCGTCTCTGGAACTGCAGGGAGGTGCAGGAGTACTTTGAACTTTTTGAAACAATGACATCCACCTTACTTCCTGATCGGATGTTACTGAGTGTAAATGCACATCATGTAATTTCATGTACGCCCATGGTTAAGAAAAAAAGGACAAACAAATAGCCGACGATGATGAACACCACTGCTCTCAGACTGATGAAGAGCTGAAGTGCTGGAAACGTGAGAGTAAAA
The DNA here is from genome assembly GCA_900303245.1 of Selene dorsalis. NCBI lineage: Eukaryota > Metazoa > Chordata > Actinopteri > Carangiformes > Carangidae > Selene > Selene dorsalis. The sequence goes on from OMNW01016506.1 coordinate 32,013, forward strand.
ATTGGAGCTCTGTCGTCTGTGAGCCATTTGTTTGTTGTTTTTCATTGATTTCCTTTGCAGCTGAGCACTTGCTTTATTTTTTGGATGTGCATTTGCACCTCCAGTTTAAGGAAAGTAAGGTATCAATATTAATATCCAAGGTAACACATATAACACTAGTCCCACTGAGTGTTAACAATCAAAGAATGAGAAGGAAATTCAGTTTCATTTTTGACCTGTTAGGTCAGTTATAAAACCAAACAGAGTTGGCAGAAGTTACACTACTAGCATGTGTTTTTTTTTCTCACTATAGCCACCTACCTAAGTGTGGCGGTGAGTGCTGGGATGCTACAGAGGAAGGTGAAGGAGATGATGATGAAGAGGAAGGAGAGGAAGGCTGGCATGTGGTGGCAGGAGCTGCCACACTTCCCAGCCAGAGCAAAGCCCTCCTCACCCCAGGACACATTCCCCACCACACAGCTACATCCAGAGTACACCTAAACACAGACACATAACAAAAACCATCAAGGTTCAATATATTGTTAATATGTCCTACCCACATCTTTACGAGTGAATAAGTTAAACTACTTCTGTGGAGAAAAATAAACTCATTAATATTCACATTTATGCTGCAACGTGTGTGGCACTTTTGCAAGTCCAGAAGTAGTTTACATGGACTTGAGGGTGTAGCAGTGAAGGCTTGTTATATCATGGGCCTAACTGATTCAATGATTGGGGTTGCCTCCCTTAAATGGGGCCCCTGATTATAAATGGCTTTGGATCAACACTGCACACAGTACTATCATCAAAATAAGTACTGCACTCACCGTGTAGAATGAGTGTTAGAGTGTTAAATTTTTATTTGTTATGCCAATGGATTATTTTTACCAATGCCTTATCACATATGTAGCATTTTAATATGATTGTGTCACAATGGGTCCTTAACTTGAGTCAAATGGAAATGTCAGACAAAAACAAAATAAAAGATAAGAGCTGTAATGGTCTGAGAATTGAGTAAAGATAAGAATGTTCTCTGCAAAGCTCCAGTCTCTCCATCAGAGCCAATGCAGGGCCAATACCATAACAAACGTTTAACCACACACCACTGAAACACTGACAGGCCTCTGTGAGTGCAGGGTAACAAAGCCACTGAAGAGGTTGAAAACTGCAGCCTTTTGTTAGTGCTGGGTTTACTACATCCTGCCCTGCAGATTCACACAGACAGCACAACTGAAGCTATCACAGGAAACCAACAGGAGTGTATCTGTTGGTTCAGAACTGCTCAGCTGTCTGACATGTCTGACTGCTTTGCTAATTTTAAATGCAGCATATCGGTCTGACAACTGAGTACTTCCGTTTTATAACATATGCCTAAGTTAATCAATACTAGAACTGGTAACAGAGACACTCCTGCGCGTCTGAACACACTCACTGACAGACAAGGCCATATGTAAAGCTGAATATCATGAAACTCAAATATCAGCAATTATTATATGTTATGATAAATAGTGTGTTTTTTTCACATGTGTATAGATCGATAATACATTTTATTGTCTCAGGTATGCTCTACACATAACTGTAAATGACTGTAACTGAGCAGGACTCCTTTGAATACACCAGTTATAAACTTGTTAATTTGGGAGATGCACAGTACGTATGTTTCCTGAACCCAAGATTAACTTTATGGTTAAAGAAAAAAATAAACATATTTCACAGCACCCATAATGCCTCATTCCTGCAAGAGGGAACGTGTGAGCATGTGAGAGAAAATATTAGTAAAGTAATTGTGTGACCTCACAGGCTATCCTGCTCAGTTTCAAATCATAGTGTGTGTGTGTGTGTGTATGTCTGTACTGTACCTGTCTTCCGGTGGAGCGCTCGGTGTGGTTGATAGAGCTGCAGCCAGCGTGGCAGGGAGAGTAGTACATCACCCCATCTGCTCCACACACAGGGTTGTACAGCTCTCTCACACAACTACAGCCTGCATTACAGCCCACTGTCAGGTTCTCCTCTAAAGAAGAGCTGCACACACAAGGGGAAGGAGAAACACACATGAGAGGGATGGAGGGAGCAAATGAGGAGAATGGGTGAAGCCGGAGATACAGGAGATACAAGAAGGCGTCTTGGTTCTTGAAACAGAAAAAATCCTGTTTCTTCCTTTCTACAAGCTCTAAAATCAGTGAACTGAATCAAAACTAAACCAGAATCAATAATCAAATTGAACACTGCACCTGTTCCTAAGGTGCAGCTCGCTGGGTTTGTCGTACAGGTGTTTGTACTGGTCCAGCTGGTGTTTGTCCGTCAGACCCAACTGGTAGGGTGCTGTGACACCTGCCATTGGCACGTTGGGGCAGTGGACGAGAAAGATGAAGATGGCGAGCAGGCTGACCATCGCGCATACCATGCAGAAGCGGATGATACCTCGACAGCGCAAGTTCAGTCTCTTCACGATGTAGCCGCCCAGGAAGGTGCCACCGCCTCCTGCTGGAACCACCATGTATCCTGGAGAGATGGGTGAGGGTGGAGGTAAAGAGCCACACCATCAGGCTGCAGTTCCAGTACGAGGCCAGTAAAGAGTAAAGTTGTGTTGCTAAAGTTTAGTCTAATGAATCCATGGCTTGTACAGTACACATTATGGGTGTGCCTGAATCTGAATCTGTATTCAGAAAGATAATGAAATTGATCTGAATATTTTTCCAATATTCTTGTCAGTATTTGGAAAATAACAGAAAGCCCATTTTTATGTTATGTGTTCCCTTCATGTACTGTTGCCACCCAAGGAGATGAGACTGCAGCCTTTGTATTTTTATGATGTCTATATAGCTGGGGAAAAAAAAAAAAGAAAACAAGACCTCAGGTAGAAACCACAGCCATTTTTGATCAAAAAAGGGGATTTAAATTCGAATACAGATACTCATACAGACAATGGCATTTCTGCGCCCCCTCAGTACAGACAATATTCTGTTTAGGTGAGCTACTGGTCAGCTAGTGGACACTGTCTTACCAAACCACGTAGCAGCTTCTGATGCACTGAGACTGAACTGCGACTCCAGAAACTTTGGACCGAATGTGGACATGCCAGCGATGAGGGTGGCCTCAGTCGCTCCGGCCAAGCACAGGAACAGGAAAGTGGGGTTCTTTAAGAGGAGCAGCACTGATCTGGAGTGGAGGGAAAAAAGAGTGAGGGTCAGCAATGTGCACGTGTAACTGAATAAACATTTGCTTCCTTTTTAATTAAACCAGTCCACTGTAATCTCTGAAGCCTGGAGGCATTTCTAATACAGAACAGATAAAGACTGCACTAGATCCATAGATATATCATCATGTTACATAATGTGCCCTGATTATCGCCTCACTCTGTCTCTGTAATCCCTGGCGCTGCGGGGATGATATCACACTGTGGTTGCTTGAGGTCATAGTAAACACAGTTGTAAACTGTGGCCTCTGTCAGGAACAATGTGTTTCCTTTGTACTGAAATCTAATGATGGGAAGATTGTTGTTTATGTATGTGTTCTTTGCCTGCATAATTTAATTAATTAATTCAGAACAGATATGTATTTACTTTACACACACTCAAGGACACACATACACACACACACATACACACACACACACACCATCATCATTACAATATTGGTTGCTAGTTGCTACTAAGGATTTCTGATCATATGGTACATTCCATAATTACCTAGGAATAGGGTAGTTTAGTGGTTGAAAAAAATTAGTGCCTTTCTTACAGAAAGATAAACTGTATATTATAACATAATAATAACAATAATAATATTGTACATGAAGCAAACATTTGAAGAGATATTGAATTGTTTCTGTGGTCATTTTTAAAAATGTTTTTTCACTGTGGCCCTGTACACAGAAACACACAGCTCTGCAGACTGGAAGCACACTGATAATGTACCAGTATTAAAGGACTACCTCACACAACCCTGTGTCAAAAAACACAATCTATCCCTTAAACATGTGAGTTTGTACACTCATCTTCACTTCTCCAAGGCTTAATTACCTCACAACTCACACTCACAAACATCTTTTGGCTCCAGTTAGCCAGCATAATTTCTGTAAGAAATGGCAGCCTGTGGAAGTAGCAACACCAGCAAGTCAACTTTGTCTTTACCTGGGATGGTAACAATTGATTTCCTGGTGGTTGATAAAATTTGGGTTCTATTTTCTACTTTTGGGAAACCTGTTTTTTTTTCCAATAAATAAATGAAGTATTGGTATCTGAATACAGACATGATGGTTGCTATGAGATTCTGATGGTATTATTACCTTGAGGAAATAGTATATAATAGATATCATTCACAGTTTCACGGTATTGTGTTACTGCAATTACAGCTCTCTACTGTATTGGAAAATTTGTTTTTTTATGATCTGTTGAACAATTTCTTTCAATCTGGGTGATGTTCTGTTTTTGTACAGTATTAGGGGTTGTTTGAATTAACTGTATGAACAAATAGTGCTTGCCCTAAATGACTGGTCTCAACAAAAATACTTTGTACTTAAGGAAAGTAGACCATCTCTGTCCATTAGTGGGTGTCCAGACTCTTGAGAGCTCTGTGGTTGAGAGAGACTGGATCCTACTCGGCCAAACAGTGAGCCTTCAGCCCTAGTGTGAGTGCACCCTTAGGCCCAGTCCCATTTCTTCTCCCTTAACACTAGCACTTGGTTTCAAGTGGCCTCCAAAGGGAGATTCTCCTTGATGATGAAGTGATAAATGTTAGAAGTAAAGACCTTACCCTACGAAATGGGACACCACTTATCACAGCCAACGTGTTTTCATTCAGGTGTGAAAATGCCGACTCCAGCGGTTGTGTTACCTGTTGCGTGGGCTTTGATGATCTTTCCTCATTTGATGAACCAACGAAGAAGAAACCCAGAAAATAGAAGACGCCTTCACCACTTTTCATCTTGCACGACATTAGAAGCCTGCACCCTGCCTCCCTCAGATTTAAGGAGTGGTTTTAAGGGCATGAGAGCACACAAAACCGAGTGCTAGGGCCAAAATCATATGGAAGTGGTTAAAATGGGACAAGGCCTTAGTCTCTGTTTCTGTTAGATGATCATTGCTGTTTATTGCTGGTTGTTTTTAATCTGACATAATGTTTCTGATAGGACATATTAGCAAAAATGTGTGAGAGAGTGAGTGTGTCCACTCCTGTGTTTACACACACACATGCACACATACACACATGCATCTCATACATACACAATAGGGTATTAACTTTTAACTTGTTTGCTAACTAATCAGCTGTTAGTTGCTGTGCCAGTGACTGAGAGTTTGGGCTTTTTACTTTGCAAAGGTTTTATTGTTCATGTAGGTGTATGTGTGTGTGTGTGCACAGCATTGACACAAACAAAATTACAAAATATTAGTGGTTTTGAATAATATATAACACATAATGGTGTGAGCGGTGTGTTAACAGGTGTTTCTCTGTAACCTGCTTCTTTCAAAACTGTCCACCTCCTCATTAAAAGTTAACATCCTGGGTTCTTTCTTTAGAAAAGGAACCCTGTTAATGTTTATGTTACTGGTCCTTCTGGTTTGTTTGCCATCACATCTGGGTAATGTCACTCACATAACAACTCCTCTGCTGTCCTCTTGTTAGCTTACCTTGGCATGTCTTTGACTGATTTGCCAAACTGAGGGTCTGAGGCTGTGGTGTGGCTTCCATCCTTCAGCTGGTGGGCTTCAGACACCCGCATGGCCACATACTCCTGAGAGCCTATAGGAGCAAGACGTGAGAGACAAGGTGAGGCTTGCATTAATTTTACACCTCAGGTATTTTGTGCGTGTGTGTGTGGTACCTGGTAGCTGTCGTGGGTAGCCCAGTATGGGGAAAGCTACCAGTAGAGCTGCTGCTCCTCCTGCGAGGAAGCCGATCCACCAAGCACCGACCCAGAGTGGGTTCTCTGGAGTCATCTCTGTCCTGTGATAAAACAAAGATTATTTGACTTAATTTCACAGATATGAACAACAATAATTCTACATAAATCTGGGCACTCTGAAATAACCCCTTACTTACATCATCATCAACTTTACTTTAAATTCGGTTAATTGTAAATGTTGGTAAATGTTGGATTCAAATCTGAAAAAAATGTTATTTTCCCTCTTTGACAAGTAATCTCTGTGGTGGTGGGGTTCTCGAGCTACCTCCCATTGTCCAAAGCCATGCATTAGATTGATTGGTGGCTCTAAATTGCCTGTATGTGTCTCTATGTGTTGGCCCTGTAACAGACTGTCAATGAGCGACCTGTCTATGTTGTACCCCACTCTCGCCCTGTATCAGCTAGGATCGGCTCCAGCCCTCCCTCGACCCTGCACGGAGAAGCGATACAGATCAAAAGTTGTTGATCTTTATAGTTTTTAATTAAATGGGGATAAAGATCTTGTTGCTGGCAGCGATAAAAAGTCCTCTTTGTTTGTGAGGAGTGGCAGCGCTGTTGTGTCCCCACCAATGGTGAGACCAAGCCTACGCCCTTAATTCTATTATACTCCAGCTTCTTCTATTCAAGTCCAGTCTGTCAGCCACAGCAGACTCACGTTAGGTGGATCTCGGTGTAGATGTTGAGGAAGTATCCACCCAGCAGGTAGCCTGCTGCTGGACCCACTATGGCTGCAGTGTAGAAGATTCCTGGGAGGAGAGAAGGAGAGAAAAGGAGAGAGAGAGAGAGAGAAAGAGAGGCCACAGAGACAGGGCATGGGTGTGTGAGTACAGTGACTACAGTACAGTCTACTTCGTACTTCCTGTTTCCTACTCACCTCTTCCTGTCCTACAGGTTAAAAAGGCCCCATTGTTCTTTACTGAGCTCTGTATCTACAAAGTTCATTTTTCATGAGAAAAAGGTGTGTGAAATTGCGTGCATGTGTGTTTTGGTGAGAGCATTTCCACTGCTACTCTGCTACTATTATAAATCTACCCAATAAGCTCCTTTATCTGTGTCCAGTTCTCAGGAATAGGGGTAACCACGATTCTGTGGTTATATTCTGGATGGCTTCAGCTAATTGGAGTTATTACAGCATCATTGCAGGGACACTTTATCTGGTCCAGGGGGGGAAGAGTTGCAGCAGTTTCACAATTCATGCAACACAGCAGACAGCTGGAGACAAAAGCTGAACTGCAACAGTTAGTGTATGTGTCAACTCATAGTTTGCACAAGACCTGTTGGTATTTATGTGCTCATGCTTGTGCTAAAATTAAAAATTAATTAATTCATGCATATGCAAACAGACAGCAGATTTACTGTACATGCAATCATGAAGAAAATCTGCAGTTGGAGTTTTGTCCAAAGCCTGCCGTTTGCATATGTTCTCATTACTCAATGCAATCCATGCAAAACCAGAGAGAAAAGTCAGTGCTTTCCTTTTCTTTCTAATCCTTTTCATTGTCCAGCTGCCAATATGGGCTGAGACTCTCACAGCTCTCCTCTCTTACTGTCTGATCTAAACCAGCTCATCATCCAGCAGCGTGCTGAGACTGGTAAGCACTGAGGTAATACTGTCAAACCCTTTAGCCTCATTGGTCTATGAGACAGATTGACAGTATGAGGTAAAACTTTTTTTTTTTTTAATTTTTTGCTTGTTCAGTCAGCTATCACCACAGAATTAGCAACTAATCGATTCCTTACATGTGAATACTCTCTAATATCACTAAACAGAAGATCTATAGGTTTTGTATTTGGAAGACAAATTTAAATATTTGAAAACAGTGCCATGGAAAAAATGCATCTGCACTAATACTTAATGGATTTTGTTTTGTTTTGTTCTATATACAGTATACTATGTAAAAATGATCATATAAACTCAACAACATCACTTTCTGTGTGTGGAAAATTACATACCATTTTAAATTTTACATTCTCATTTTAATTTAGTCCCCTATAGGCTTCCATAGTCTGGTTTCAGATAAAACAATTCAGCTGCTTGAGTATTTCACTGTGAGAAGGAAGGTCTGACAAAAACAGCTGAAGGGCAGTATACAGCAAGTTTGCATGTGTGTGGCTGAATAAAACAAAACAAACTAACTAAAAGATTGAATCAAATAAACAAATACAACTGTAGCAATTGCTGCATAATCATTTCCGAGGGCTGCACAACCATTCATCTAGATTGTTTATCGGATCTAACACATCATTCATCAATTATTTCAAATTTGTGAAGATGCAGTGGTTAGTCATAAACAGTGGAGACACTGGCCCCAGAGAACATATTAACGGACTGCCAGGACTTTATACTTATTGGTTCTGAGAGTTGAGTAAATCTGCTCAAGGTAACTGTAGGTTTTGACACCAATTAAAATCTCCACTGACAACATATTATGGAAGAGAAATTAAAACCACTGCACCTCTTGCAATATGGAGTCCCATGTAGGGGATGTCTGTCAAAAAAGCATTTTTCTTTTGAATTTTGTGGCAGACAGTAGCAGCAGCAGTGACATTAAATGTTGCACATCAATTTTTTGTCTATTTCAAAACCCAAAATATGCTGTACTGAATGAATGACTGATCTTACCTATGTAAACAGGCGCATAGTTAGTCTTGACATTCTCGTCCAGGTATGTGACCCCTAAAGTGTAAAGAGGCGTAGCTCCCACACCATGCAGAAACTGGCCCAGCATGAAAACAAAACGATAGCTGGAAAGTCCCCCACCCTCCTTGTCCTGGCACGGGCTGGTGCGGTTGGCAGAGCACATTCCTGTCCGCTCGGGCAGACTGACCTGGTAGGGAGGTGTGGTGAAGTGAGGCAAGGCAAACACCAGGGAACCCAGTGCCATGATCAACACCCCCCATCCCAGCCAGCGAGGCTTGTGCCCCGTCCCGCCGAAGTAACTGACAAAGGCCAGGCAGACGCAGGCGGCGATGTCGTAAGAACTGGCGATGAGTCCGGCCTGGTAGCTGCGCAGGTCGAATCGCCTCTCAATGGAGGTGACCACCGTGTTAATGAAGCCATTGATTATCATCCCCTGGAGGAAAGAGGCCACACAAAGGAAGAACAGCACCCAACGAGGGGTGTTAAAAACTTGAATAGCTTTGGGTCTCAGAGCCCCCCAGCCACATAGCTGATCCAAGTCAGTGGAGATCAGCTTTAACCCCATGGGAGGCTCTGCATGAGGTTTTGCTTCCACTCCGTATAGCTGCCCAGGGAGTGTGGAAGCCCCTGTGAAAATTGGGGGCTGAATGGGGCCATCAGCTCCAGGGCTGCTGGGGCTTCTGGGGCCTGAGCCTATGGGACTGTCTGTCTGGGAGTCCACAGGACTGGGGCTGTCCAGAGAGGGACCCCCACTAAGACCGCACTCCTGTAAGTCCAGGAGCTCCTGCTTGGAGCTGAAGGAGGCGTCGGCATTGAGCAAGACTGGCATTGCCCCTCTGCGGGGCACTTTGAGGGTCCTATGGCACAGAGGGAGGACAAATGTGAGGAGTCTTTGAAATGGGGACACGAAGTGATGTTCACAACCACAGCGTAGGAAACAAAAAGTAAGTCAGCTGAGGCTGGAGCTGAATTTGTGGCGATCAGTGTTTTGTCAGACTTCTCTCCATGTGTCCACAGTGTTGAATGTGTCTTAAGGCTCTTCAGGTGGTCCTGTTTACCGCTCTGTACAAGGTAGCACAGATGGGAAAGGCTGCTTCATAGTGACGTAGAAAAATGCCATCCTGTAACAACACAGAAAATAAATCAATATATACGAACCAATACCATGAAATACAGCACCTTCACAGTGACTCTTAGTGGATGACTCTTAGTGAGACAGAACCATGACGGTCACATTTTGATGAACTAGACAACTGACACTGTGGCCCACTGTTACCTTGACTGCTGCTTATCATTGGGTTTTCCCTGTTTGTGGACGCTATAGGGCAAGAAAACACACATACACACCCTGATGTGGGCTGTAAATCAGTTCTGGTCTGTCATGTCTCACAGCAGAGCTGAGAGAATGGATGCAGTCTCCTGCAGTGTTCTGGGATGGACTCAGTCTATTCAAACATTTCTAATTACACAACACAATGTACAAAGAAATTACTATCAGAAGATGCACATAAACACATTGACTAGAATACACAACCTATAAAACACCAAATAGACACACACACAGACACACGGGTAATGAAGCATAACAAGCACTCTATGCCCCAGCAAGCACAGACACAGATCACAGCTTTCATTAAAACAACCGTAAAAACAATGTGCAAATCAAGCTGTTTTTCAGTTGATTAAATAGTGAAGCTTGAGACATAATATCCACATTTCTCCTCCGATGACTACAGTGAACCGGCAACTCTTGATAAATGCATGATATTCAACTCAGTATTGCACTTTAAATTGTGGTGATCATTGTCCATACAGTTTAAGGTAAATGTTACTAACAACAACTTAAAGACTGTTTTATTCTTTGATCTGTAGCAGTCTGCTAACAGTAAGAAGATGCTAACATATAAGCAGAATAATTGACCTAATCTTAACACCTACACTCCACAGAAATATTTATTGTATGTTCACATCAAGAGAGAGAGAAGTGTGACGGTAAGTTATACATTAATAGGAATTATGTAAATGTTTGTCTGAGGTAACCAGATCTGACATTCCACCTGTTCACATTTAAAGGAGAAGCTGAAGTGAGGATGGTATTTCTGTCATTCACTAACTTCTAAAATAAAAATTAAATTACAAGTAGACAGGTTTGCTGCTAAAAACAGTGAAATTACAGAGCCTCTAAAACAACTTTTGAAAAATTTTATAGTCAGATATTAGATAAGGAAACTTGTATTACAAAGCGAAGCAAAGTGAACTGAGGGACCGTACAGAACTAAGTTGCACCAAGCTGCTTTGTGCATGCACAATGTGCAGTTCCAAAATAGCTCTTTACTGTATTCTAATTAATATATCTGCCCATAAAAATGTCTTTATCATGAAAACAATGTTCTAAATATATGCATGAAACAAATCAAATATATATAATCACCATCCTACCTTCACTCCAATAAAAACGAGACAGAGATGGTGTAGAGACAGCATAAAAGAAAGATGGAGAGTCAGAAAGGGATGTCCTAAGCCTGTATCCCAAAGCCTCTTATACTCGAGTGCTGAGGCAGCACGTCAGCACATTCACACGCCCCCTCAGTGGAGTCCTGCAGGCAACCCCCACCCCCAACCCCCATAATCCACCTCATGACTCACTGAAGTTTTGCTGCCTCCCACTGGAGGTATTACCGCTGTCATTTTATAGTCAACCTAAAAACCACAGATCGAATAATTACACTAAGAAACCGAATCCTGTAGTCCTGGATATTGAGCCCTAGACCTTCTGAGATGTGATGTAGGTACACAGGTATCTCAGACTGAAGGCACTAATAGGCAGTCTTTGACTCAGAAGTTTTTACTGACCATCAGCTTTTAGTTGACGCCAAGTAGCAGTCTCATGTCAGCTGTTTTTTTTTTTGTTTTTTTTTTAGCTAACTACCTCCTATCACTGTATCCCTAAATTCATCAGACCCGCAGCAAATAATGATAAATTGTTGCTAACAAATTCTTGCTTTATGTCTGCTGGGTGCAGCTATAAGAAGCTAACTGTTAGCCAGCACGTTAGCACTGAAAATGCCTAAAGTGGTTGAAAAGTGACAGGTGCAACAGGTTATTATGAATAAATACAGTTTGATGTAAGGTGACATCTAATGGCTGCAGTGATTATGACAGGAGCAAAGGTAAAAGTGTGCTGACAGAGCGACACAGTCCCTGTTAGGAGGAGGTTGTGGTGGATAGACGAGTCAGCAACCTACATGTGGAACAGGCTGTTTTCAGTTCCCATGTAAATGTAGAACTTGGTTGTTAACCACATTGTTATCCTTGTAAACATGACAACAAGGATCATCCAATTTGAGGAAGTACTTATTTTAACCAAAATCCTAATATTTTCTTCCAGGCCTAACCAAGCATTCTTTTTGTGTCTGAACCTAACCGCCAAACACCATGACTTATTCCAGCCACCATGGTGACAAAGGTAGATGTAGTGCTCTTTGTACACTCTGTGTGTTTATGATTGTAACTATGACAGCCCATGCCTAGTACACCTGCTTCTATAAGGTGCTACAGAGACATTCCTATGGGTTATTGAACCTAACGACCTGTATGGTTGTTTAGATTGGAGGATTGTGGGCAGGGAGACACTAAGTGGATCATGATCAGGTGATGATGAGATGGCCAGAAGTGGGAGTGTATTAAAAGTTGAACGAGGGGACTTTGTTAACAATGCACTGTGGTGAGGTAATACCCTCCTGTCCCACTGTTTGTTTTTCTGTCCATAATAACGTATGAATCAAACAAATCGAGATCCGGAAAAGTTCTCAGTGGGTTGTTTTTTCTTATTTCATTTCTATCTAATTCTATATCGCGTCTTTTAATGTCTATTTTCAAAGTGAGATCAGAGTGAGGAGCTGTAAAATTAATAAGCAATTGGCTGTATCCTACCTACCGGGTCTTTTATGTTCACAGCAGAAACCTATTTAGCTTGGACAGGGGAGTCTTCCTCCTCTCTGGTACACAAAGGCTTTTGAAGTATGAAGGGAGAGTCTCTCATGTGGTTATTGCACATCTAAGAAAGTAGTCTCACACTGTCAATCCTACTCAAAGATAGCAGTGTTTGTATGGGATGTCACCACAATAGAGTGATGTCTCTTTTTTGCTAAGAAGACAATTATGGCAGAATATCAATTTGGTGAAATTGTCCAGGACAAATAATAAGAGGGGAGTGGAGCTGTGAGTCAATGAGTCAGCTGTGAGAACAACTCACCCTGTTTGTACTGATGTGATTCCAGGAGCGAGCTCTTTGAACCTCAAATGTGAAAAGTATACATCCCTAAATTAAGCTACAGCACCATTGTGCATTTGGCCTCATTGACCCTGAGCATGTTTTGAAGCTAATGTGACAAAAAAAAAAAGGACCATTGTTTTTGGAGAGCAGATAATCACAGTCTTGATACCAGCCTGAGAACTCTTAGTCTATCTTGTTCCACAGCAGGAATCTACAGTCAGTTCTACTCACCTCATTCTGAACTTGTAAATGTGGATTTGTGGCTCAGTGTAAAAGAACAGAAGAAGTGTACATTTGTTTGATTACTAGGAGAGCTGATTAGTTACCACCATGGCAGTTGATCAAAGTTAGATGTTTTTGAAAAAAAAAAGAAAACCCTAACAAAGTAGAAATGGTTAGTTTTAATGATTATTCTGTTGTAAGGCCCTGTACCAGTTATTAGGTCCCCTGACGATGGTGGGTAATTAGCAGAACTGGCTATTCCTCAATCATATCTTGCCCACCAGATTGTAAATAATCCTGTTTTTTGTTTGTTTGGTTTTTTTTTTTTGTTCAACCTTTCATTTTAAAACTGAGCGACCCACATTTGCTTAACCTAGTGTACAATGAGAGAGACTCTACCAGACCAAGAATTCTTATTATAGTCTACTTTTATCAATTCTGAGATTAAATGACAGACATACTTTCCCATGAGGCTGCAGACTGCATTCGGGTTCAATGCACAGCAACAGTTTGTCACAGAATCAGGTCTCTTTAGAAATTTTAAACATAAAAGAAAAGCTTTACATTTTTTTTTGCTTTATGCCTTGAGGTGCTGACAGGTGCAAGATATGCCACTATTGTCAACAGAAGGTCATTTGACCTCTCAGCAAGCCCTATACCAAAACCCTCTAGGAGCATAGACTGTCATCACCTGGGGGTAAACAACCGTCCTCAAGGTGATCAATGATGCAGTGGTGCTTTGTGTTGTAGACTTGTAGTACCCACGGACATGTGGAAGTAGAACCACTATTAAGCACTCAGTGAAGCAGCCAGAAATAGTGACAGAAGGGGAAATCAGACTGAATAGCAGACTGATCCTCACTAGGTGGGTGTCTGCTTGTAGCTCGTCTCAGCCAGTGGAGCGCCTGACCTCGCTCAACCCAGAAAAACAGAGGCACTCAAATGCAAGCTGCGTGTCTGTCTGCCTCATACTCCTTATGTCTGCTGATACTACCTCGCAGCTATACTGAAACCATTTCCTTATGTACTACCAACATGTGACATTTTCAGGCTTGCTTATAGTATGTTTACTTAATAAGTGAAGAGCAGTGTAGAAATGAATTTTATTTAACCCTGTTTGGCTTGTTTTAAGAGGCTTTCTTTAGGCAAAGGCAAACTAAACATTACATGACAAGTGTATCTATTTGTTGTATATATGAACACGAATAGGCTCCCATCCTTTTCCAATCCATTCCCCACTTGAAAATCTGGAAAAAATGTAAGACTGCCTGATCACATTGATGGCTGCAATAGAAAAAGGTGTATTATGTAGCCTGTATTCTGGCACCCATAGCACTTCCTATCTTTTTGATTTGGTGAGTTCCAGTCCTGTCACCCATCTTACCTCTGAGGCCTCATTGTCACTGTGGGGAATTAATGGAATGAGACAAAGTAGGCAGTGACCCAATAATGTATGCTTGGCTGCAGCTTAGAGAGCAAACATCAACTAGCCCCACAGGCAACAGACAGCACTGCTCATTTACCCCTCACCTCTCTGGCAGTGGAGCTTTTCTATTGTCAACTGTGCTGTTCACCCGCTTCTCTCTGTCCGTTTTTACAGGCCCTCAACAACAAAATGACTGTGTGGTCTGGAACAGAAGACACAGGAGCACAGATACTCTGGCTGAACTCTATATAACACACACTCACAACACTCAAAGGACATTAATATGCTAAAAATGTTATATAATTTCCAGACAGGGTAGGTTCATCAGGAAGGATGTCCATGCAGTTTGAAGAGAGCCTATTATGACCTGTCAAGGAACACAGGAACCTAATGGTACAAAGCAGCACCTGAGCTTTTGGTCACAGCTATTTGAGCTAGAATTACATGTCTGTCAGCCATCCAAGGCAAAGGAATGTGGTCTCTCTACCACATCTTCCTGACCTAAGGGTTGAAGAGGTGTTTTAACAGACCATTATGATGTCACAGTAAAGTTGATCTTTGACTATTTGAATAAAAATGTCACAACCTCATTGGCAATTTTTGTCAGTCATGGTCTTTAACCCTGCATTTATAGGGCCCCGTTGTTGTAGATAAGCTAACAATTAACACAGAGTAGCAGAAAAGGGGGTGTTAGCACTTGCACAGTAGCTCCAGGGCACATAAGCAGTCCAACCATGTGTAGACCTATTTTGTATTGTACTTACTGTAATTATGCATACATGAGCTGTAAACTAAAAACCACAACATGCATTTAAACTATTATTACAACTATGCAGAATTTCACATTCACATTCACATTATTTTTCACTAAAGGCAAATTGCTGTTGTCTGTCACACTGCTCTGTGTAATATAATAAAATAATACACTTAATTCATATTCGTCTTCAGTATTCATCTGACACAGACACACATACACTCATGCATACATCAACCTCTTGCCCCACATCTCAAAGACATGCCAGCACATGTGACCTTGCTGCCTCCTGTTGGTGGTGAAGTCAACTGGAGGATACGGCCTAGAGAGCCACTCAATGGGAGGGCATGTTTTCAAAGTCTAAGAGGCAGCTTGTTCAAAAATAAACAAACTTCTCACATGCAGATTTGCAGCAAGGAAAACTGTGAAAATCTATATATAAAAAAGGAACACTGAAAAAATAAATAAATGTGAAGTGAAATACATGGAAGTGGTTACAATGGTAGAGGTTATCTGGTTCTGTCAGCTTTATTGGAAAAGAGGATATGTGGCAGAGAATTACCACAACGACTCTAGGAATTCTTTCACACGTTTCCTCACAAGATGAAAATGACAGCAGCATAGAAACTAGTGTTTTTGTATTTGTCCTGTAACTGACAAGTGGTGTGCAGACGTCATCTCCAGATGTCTAGATAAGAACTGTATTAAAGCTACTATATTGCATAACGTCAGATTCCAGTGCAGTTTTTGAATATAAACAGGTTGATGTATCCATATTATTTTTAACTCTTCTGCAAACGGTAGAGGAGCTGCCAGGCAAAAGAATGATTTATAAAGTCATTTTAATTCTCATTCTTATACTTAGGACTGACAGCCTGTTTAGAAATGGGGCTTTAAAACAAGTGTTCAGAAGTATCCTAACTTTGTGATGTCATTACAATACATTCTCTGCCCTCATTCGTGCCTCAAGCCCCACCCACCTGGACCCACCATTCAACCTTGCAAGATTTAAGTGTTACTTGAAATCTGCAGTAAAAATGGCTTACAGAACTGTGATTGAGTAATGTGTAAAACATGGAATCTTTAACATACACAAAAAACTGCAACTCCATGAAGATTTACTACTAACATACCTGTATAAAGTCAATATGTAAAGCACAGTAGTAGGGGAGAGTGGGGTAAGTTGAGCATAGGGGCAAGTTGAGCCACCCCTTGTTGCTAGGAAACCATAAGAAAAATTGAGCATGTGACCAAATATTTAGGAGGAAGGCATCATTTCATGCAGTCTGTGAAGTTAAGAACCACATGGGTAAAGTGGTTTGACATTTATGTCCAAAAAAACATTTTTCACTCTCGAAAGTGAATTCAGTCGATCATAAGTTTCCTGAGAATTGTGTTTACACCAAAAGAGATAATTATAAATTTGTTTTATACATGAGTTGTGGTATCTATGAGCTACAACATGAGCTAGTAAACCTAGCATGGAAGTGCACCATTTTAGCTGTGGGGACCAATAAAGTCAATATGGTAGTTCTGGGGTAAGACAGATATGCCTCATATACTTAATGAGTGTATTTTGTCTGTATATGTCCTAATTATTAAATCAAGATTCTGGCTGTTTATCATAACAGTAAGTTATCATACCTCTGTTTAAGCTGTTTATGGTAAGCCAAGCTTTACTTTCAAAGGGAATGATGAGTGATTCTTCCCAAGATAAAATGTTATTGTAAAACCTCCCAGAAGATCCTTGCTGTTTGTATTCCCCTGAAACCTGGAGAGGTGGAATATTGAGTAAAGGGGGAGGTGGGAGATGGATGGAAGGGAAGGAGGGGGGTGGCTCAACTTACCCTGCTCCTATGCTCATGTGCCATGAGACCACTTTTTTGGACATGCTATATTATCAACACAGTTATGTTTACACTCATTCTGTCTGTTTGTAGGGATGCACAACATCCTGAAATATCTGAAGATATATTAGTTCACAACAAAACTATAATTGTCTTGATGTAGTGATCCTGAATATGAAAAGTGGCTCATCTTACCCCACTCTCCCCTACCAAGTTTGGTGTTGATAACATAAATATTTCAAAGGTTCTATTCATTTTACAGTTTTTAACATTATGCAAATTAGCAAAAAATTTGTAATTGTGCCGTTCATAGTGCAATATAAAATTTCAAATCAGGAGCACTCATGGTGTGGCGGGGAGAGCCTTTTACAAAGTTTACACTCCATGTTATAGCGATTAGGCCATTTATAGTTGATGTACAAAGTTTCATGTCTCTATGTCCTTCCAGCTTGCCATAAATTAATAAAACACAAACAATGACAATTAATGATGAACACTCCCACTTTTACCTATCAACATGGAACTCAAGATAATAGTTAATACTCACCCCTAGGGCATGCGCACCAAATTTGGTGAAAAGGGTATAGGAGTTACGGCTAATCATTTCTCAGCCCTGACCATTGCCAAGATATTTTCGTCTGTGGCGGCCATGTTTTTTGACCGATCTGGCTCATTTATAATAGAAATTTGTATTTTCGTCCCCTGAAGCCGTATACCAAATTTGAGTCAATCTTTCAAGTTCTATTCATTTTACTGTTTTTCACATTATGCAAATTATCAAAAAAATCCAATATGGCAGACTTTTGTGGACCAATTGGCACACTGAGCACATTGAGCTGGACTTGCGTGTTTAATTTCAAGTCAAACCTTAATTATAACACCACCATCTGGCTGACTGGGCTCATATTTTATGGAAAGATTATGCACATCATTTCCAATCTCTGGGCCAACTTTCATGTTTGTAGCCCACTCCAGCCAATGGGAATTTGGACTCAAGCGGCATAAAACAAACAATAACCAGAAAGAGCATTTCCAGCAGGAAATGCGTGTGAATGCTGAAAGCAGCTGAACGCCATTGCTGAAGCAATGCTGAATTAACTAAACAGAGCAAATGGGGGAATGACATGCAACAGAGACTGGTAATGCACGAATGGAACCCATGACTTCATAATCAGTAAACTGATGGTTTGACCACTCAACTACAGAGCACCTGAGCGAAACAGAGTTTTCCACTTCATGAATCAAAGACTGTTGAATGATTTCTGAATAGTATGATCGCTGAATAGTAGAAAATCTTGTGATGTTTTTTTACAAGTTAAATCATGTCTGCAGCTTAAAGAGGACATGAAACACTCAGACAACTTCACATAATTCATTAAATAGATTACCAGTGTACTTAAAAATTGTCAAATTAACACATGAAACATAAACATTTAGGAGAAAACAGAAGTTTAAATTTGTGTTTTTTAGTAGGGTGCAGCCA
>OMNW01016511.1:4451-18775 GCA_900303245.1 Selene dorsalis
TTTCAACTTTATGTGTCCCTGACAGAGTTCACGGTTTCTTGGATGGCGTTCCCACTGGGTGGTTATTGAGGATGGAACTCTCTCCTGGTACCACAGACAGTGAGTTAACTCCATCAGTACACAGTCATCTGATGTTAAAACATTATATTATAATATTATATTATAATGTACATAGGCTGTTAGCCATAATAGAAGCCTCTTTATTACACCGTCCCTCATCACCACTATGTGTAAAAAGCCCAGCTCGACCAGACAATGTCTTGTCTTTGGCAGCGGCTGAAATAAAAGCAAATCTCATTTCTTCCAAACTATTTTTGTTGGAGATGATATTGTTCAGCAAGCAAAAGTTGACCTCCTAAACAACAACTGCATCTGTATTTTATGTAGATTACTGCTGTGATATATTTGTTATATTGTCCAGTGTTTGTGTACTTTATATTTTTTTTCTTTTTTTTATAGGGCTGATGCACGAGCTGGTGTAAGAAAACAGGGCTGTAAGTCTCTAACACGGGCCTACTGCATGGTAAGAAAAAGAATGACTTTATCCCCAAAGGGAAATTCATTTGTCTGTCAACTCATCTGGTAGGTAGAAGAGGTTAGAGGCTCATTGTAGTTGATTAACTTTCATGACTACACTAGGGCCCTAGATGTTTCTTTTGTGATCACGTTACGCTCCAGTTCATCAATGCATGGCCATAAGTGATTATGTTTGCCATTTCAGGTCAAACCATGGGATCATTGCTTCTTCATGCTCAGGTGCTTTGATGACAGTGTGCTTTATTTTAAGGTCCCCTCAAAGACAGATTCAATGGCAACAAGAAAAGTGAGATGAGATTCACCTTCCATACCCTCACCTCCCTAAATAATCTGACCAATTCCGCTACATGTCACGTGCACCTATAGACAAATTTACCAGTATTTTTCTCCTTAGAAATGGTTGGATGCATTTGAGGCACATTCATCCTATAGCACCCGCCACTGCACACAAGAAGAGATTTTTAGTGATGATGATGGTGATGGTGGTGGAACAGCGGCTAATCTGACACAAGCAGTTCAGGTAGGTGTTCATGTTTTGTGTGCAACAGTGCAATTTAGAGCCTAAGTTTCAACAATGTTATGTTTTTTCTTTTCTTTTTTCTTTTTTTAATGCACATTTGTTGAGCTGTGAGGCTTCCACTGTTGTGCATATTTCATGCAGGCAGCCAGTACCTGCCAACAGAAACTGGAGAGTGAAGTTTCAATATTTCTATCCATGGTGAAGAACGAGCAGAATTCTGGTAAGTGTCCCAGACTTTTGTCACTTTCCAGTGCAGTAAAGGCAGTGATCTGATATATTTGGAGTTTAGTCAGTTGGTTGGACAAATCAAGAAATCAGAGGTCATTATGGATTCTGGACAAAAAGTAATCATATTCCCCTTTATTCCTATATTTTATATGTAGAATAAACAATTAAACAATAGCTAATTGTTCTTGATAATGTAAATAATCACTCATGATAAATAATTTTCGATTGCAAAATAATTCCATACATTTTAAGCAGCAATAATATTGTCTTTTTTCTGTTCAAGCATTGGCTGCTCCCCTTCTACTTAAAGCCAAAGAGACCAGTGAGCTTTCCAATGAAACATGTGCCGCTCTCCATCTGTGCCTTGAACTGCTGTCAAAACAAGAAGAGGTAGGCAGACTAACACAATAGTCAAATTATTACGTCATACCATTCCTCTAATTAACTGCTATCAAAACCATGAAAACCTTTATATATTGTAATGTCTCCTATAAAAGAGAAGTGGTGTTCACCTTGATATGTAAAACAAATTTCATAGGAACTTGACATCTAATTTAATCTAGTTATATATCAGCTCACTGAGGTTCTATGAATCTTCATCTCATTGATACCCATACCCTCACCCACGTGCTGCGCTCCTATTGGTTGAACAAATTCTATTGAATGATTACATAGCTCCTCCCTTTTACGTTATCTCCTTCATACCAATCAGGTTTGAAGTTTTCATGTGAGTGCGTGTACGCATCCCTGTCCACCTGTCCTCGTGGTTATGCCATGCCCTTGGGGAGGGGGGGAGCAACAGAACAGTCTGGTAATCACTGGCATATCTGTAGGAAGGACACAGGCAAGATCCGCTTTAATGCTTAGGTCTGCATTCAGCTTGCAGATCAGTGTAGACACGCGCACACTCTCACACACACGCACGCACTTGGATTTGGATCCACACACTCCCGCTCCAGGGAAAGGCTGTGCATTGAGCGAGGGAACCCAAGTGTGTGCATATTCACAGGCTCAGCTGGCGATACGTGCTTTCACCCTCCAACAGTGAAAATACACGCTCGCAGGCACACTTCCACATGCCAGAGCATCCGAGCACAGGAGAGAGAAGAGACAGCAGCAACACTTTCTGCACAGGTACAAACCAAATAGTTTTTCTGCTTTCCTCTCATCATTTTTATCTTTTATTTTTTTTAATTGTCATCTGAATAACTGGCATTGTTTGCAGTGGGCTGGTCCCAGATGACTTGGCGTAAGGTGTTTGAAGTTTGGCATCATTTCTGACGTTTTTAGTGTACCCGTTGATTAGAAAGTTGGTTTGAAGCTTTGGCACAAACGAGCGCGGTTTATCAGTATGCGCAGGTCATTACTGTGGATTTAATTATCTGAATTTTCGCCTGTGAATGTAACTTGTTTGAAGTGGTGCTGAACGCACTGTTCGTTGCATCTTTTTAATGAGGTGATGAATTCTGAGTCAAACTGGTGGTATGGAGATGAAAATGCTTTGAGGACTTATTTGACATGGTGATACATAAGGTTTCTTTGAGATATGATTGTGTGTCTGACTATTTTAATGTGCCCCACAGTAATGCAGCACCTCAATTAAGAATTCAAAGATCTTATATGCCTGTGTCAAAGTCTGTCCACTGCCAATTAAGAGACTGTATTGCATCATTCCTGAATGAAGCATGTACTACACATCTCTTATTTTAAAATCATTCACAAACTAGGAAGTAGAAAATTAACTTAATATGGAGACATAACTAAGGACTTTGTGTCTATGTGTATGGCTTTTGTATAATAAGGTGTAGATAACAAACAGCATTTTGAATCAGAATAAACTCTGCTTCAGAATTCAGCTAGATATTATTCAGTAATGGCCAAAAGAGGCATGTTTACAGCGTGATGTGTGCATTGCCAAATCACATTATCTCAGTATGAACTGACAACAGCTGCTGTCCTGTCACATGGAATAACCCGCTGTTGTTATCACAGGGAAGCTGAGGACATTCATCACAGTCTAATCGCCCAGGAAGCATCGGAAATGTCTTAACAAAGGACACTTAATTCACTTCTAACAACCAGAGAGTATAAGTAGAAAATGTCTTAACAAGCATGTTACAGCCACCAGTCTCATGTTAAGCTTCTGCTACTATGAGCACTACATGGATTATATTTTCTACACTGCTGAGATTGGCTGTATTAGGCAGTATTAACTTTAATCCCACATGTCCATTGTCCTGCCACAGATGCTGCCTTTGGTCCCACTAACACATTTGTTTTCTACAGTACATAGCACACAGGAGTCACGTGCTCTTGTAGCTGTGCTTTGATTTCCAAGCAGATGTGTAACAGAGGAGCATGAATTATATCTCAAAGGGTTTTGCACCAATTAG
Source organism: Selene dorsalis (assembly GCA_900303245.1). Classification (NCBI taxonomy): domain Eukaryota; kingdom Metazoa; phylum Chordata; class Actinopteri; order Carangiformes; family Carangidae; genus Selene; species Selene dorsalis. The sequence continues at coordinate 8,130 of OMNW01016511.1, forward strand.
AGAATTGCCCTTCAGCAGAGTAGATGCAGTCTGACCCATTTCAGCAGCTGCTGCACAACCACAGGATGCCAGTCAGATCAGCCACATTTATTCAGTATATGAGGGACACATAACAGGATGGTGGTGACTACATAACATTCAGAAGGGTGCCATCTTTCTTCACAGAGCATCATAAGGAAGGTTCAGCTGCAACTGGGCTATTCTGAGCAGAAACCATCCCAGAGATTGTTACAGTAATTCAGACAACACAGATTTATAAGACCAACCTTTCTTGCATTCAGGCTTCCACATCTGTCAAGAAAATGAATGCGGGCTTTTAGCATGAAACCACTTAGTGTCGACACACCAAGCGGATCTGTCACTTTGCATTGCTCTGAAGGCAAGAAATTATGGAGTAGTTACTCATAAATTTGGATCAGAATAGTGTAAGAAAGCAGATTGCCTTTAAACCCTTGGGAACTAGGGGAAAGTACAGTTTGACTTTTATTTCAACCACAGCTGCATGTGTTACTGACCTTCCAAGTGTCATATCATACCCAGGAGAGACAGGCTTCAGTGAGCACTGCTAAATGTTCTTGTTGGTGCCTGCACTGGCCCCTTTTTCCGATCATGAGATGTGCATAAGGTGAGGAAGCATACATTCATTTTTGGGGATGCAAAGTGTGCCTGTATATAGAAGTACTGACCCTATTTCTGTGTAATTATTCCTCATCTCTCTCCGCAGTTCCTCTGTCACACTGCAATAAAGTTTGTTTGTTTTTTTTAAATATCTTGGCTCTTTACAGATATACAAGCTTTACAGTTACAATTAGTAAGGGACAATAGGGTATAACAGTACCATATAGAGATGTAATAAAATTTCCCTCAGAGATTTGCTTCTCCTTCAGCAGAGGAAGCAAATTTTAGAACAAAGTAAACGCTCTACCCTTTGGGGTGTTGGCCAAGGAGAAGCATCCCTCCCAGGCTACAGCTACAGCACAGAGCCACAGCAGGGCTTAAAATAGAGCTGTTTGTGCTCAGGCGAGAGGATGCAGTGGGAGCGAGAGAGCTGGCTGGGATAGTTACACAACAAAGTGTTGTTTTCCTGGATGGGCTCTTAAGCCGAGGGCCTGGGACATGGAGTGTTAACATTAGGCTTCTACACAGTGAGTTCATTTACTTCATACCATATAGTGAAAGAGGGTTGAATTGGCTGATGTTTTTCAAGGACTGTCTATTTATGGACACACATTTGATGTGTATAATGGCCAGCATCACATTGTGCCTCTGCTGTAGTTCACTTGTAAGCATATTAGGAGACACGTGTGGGAAATGGAGCACACAGACAACAATGATTGCCGATTTTCTAATTTCAAAATACTGTATTCCTATTTTCAGACAGAACAAAAGCTGAAGAACAAGCAATATAGCAAGTGTGATTACAGCAAGAGCGAAAGTGTTCAGTTTATCCGTGACTGTAGGTGCCAGATTGCTGGTGAACCTCGTGAGAAAGAAGCTTCTTGTCAGCTTGTGTCAGTTACAGGAGAAGTCTCAGTGAAACACTGAGTCCATGTTTATCTATATAAGTCCGTGTTTACAAGGATGTGCTATGAGCTATATAAAGCGATGATGGCTAATTTAAGTGAGTGTGGGTTTTTGGTTGCATCAGATATGCATACCATATGTGCAAATGGGGTAATATGTGGTAGGGTCACAAACACATCAGTGAAGACTAACAGTCAGTTAAGAAACTTAATGTAGTGTGACATTCTGACCATAGGAGTTTTATGGTTCGTCGCACAGTGAGGATCTGCATATTGTTGTACATAAGGCATCCTCACATTTTGCTGAGTCGATTCTGGAGCACAAAAGAAATTGTGTCTACATTATGTATTTTACAAAATGTACCATAGCCCTTAGCTGGTGTTAGGGATTGCTCCAATTGGAATCAGATCAATATTCATTGCAAAGGGCTGGATTAGCAGCCTCGAAGTTTGCTGATCAGAGAAAAAAACGAATTGGCAAATAACTAAATGTGTGTCTCTGTTTCCACTGCCTCATCCATCTCCACCAGTGGAGCTGTTGTATATACATGGTCTTATATGTGAACTTGTAATTACACAACATATTGTTTAATAATTCAATCACAAGACAGACAGCCACTGTTTTTATATTAATGGGAAACAAGTCTTTGAATTTCACAACCATACTATTTTTTTTACCTTGTTGATCACATAAATAATGGTTATAGGCACATGATCTGAGAAGGGAATGGTGAGCCATAGATAGACTTGGTTACAGTCGGTAAATTCCAAAAAAAAAAAAACACCTTGAGCATATCAGCAGACTAGTTGACAGATGCCTCTTTGTGCATGACTGTGCCAACAACAATAACCTCTCAGGCAGTGGAAGAGATGAAGCAGAACTTTTCATCTTTAATAGAAGACACTGGCCTTGCTTTGCAGCCTCAGAGTTGCAGCGTAATTCACAAGCTCCTATATCTCTCAGATTTCACTCTGTTGCCCAAGGTGACCGTGGGAGTTCTTTTTTTAATGATCAGTGAACTTTGTTTTCTTCATGTTTTTCCTCTTGCTATTTGTAACAGATAATTAATGTGTAGATGGATCTTGTGATCTCTTCTAATTGTTTAAGCCATCGTCTGTCTATCTATAATAGCAACTTTAGATTTGTTTTATGTATTTATTTAAATTATATGTCTTCTATTCAGTTAGAAAAAGATGTACGACAGCAGTGTTGGACAATAGGAAACATTGATCTAGTTTGTCCCACACTGGCCTGGCTCAGGTTGCTCTGACGGGACACTCAGTCCCGGGCTACAGAGCTCTCAGAGACTGGGGTATTTGGTTCCGACTGGAGGAAACCAGATCTGTGGGCAGGGTTACAACAATGCCCTGCTATCAGAACCACTAATTTCAATCAATCAGCCAATATTTGTTGGTTCTGTGCTGCACGCATGCATCAGAAATGTTGGCTAAAAATAGATAATCATATTCCCTTCTGCTTCTGGTGTCTGTGTCTTTTACCTGTCTGGCGATCCTGTGCTTGCAGGTGTGGAGTCTGAAGTTAGAAGAGGAGGTAGAGAAGAATAAAGCTCTGACGGAGGCTCTGCAGACTTTGGCAACTGAGCACGACGAACTCAAGCAGTCACTGAGCAAGAGCAGGAGGTCGTCATCAACCCTCAGTACTCTCACCAAAGATGACTTCTATGATGCTGAATCAGGTCAGCAGCCCTTACTGTAAGTGGTCAGGCAGTGATGTAATTGAGAAAAGAGTTGTGTGACTGAGGTCACACAAGACCAATATACTGCAATATAGTACATTTTTTTATGAAGAGTCCTGATCAAGTTAAAAAGTTACAGTCTCAAGGATTGTGTTCCTTGATCATTTTCTCATTTGACTAATTATATACTAGTTAAATGCATGCTTGTGCAGTGAGTTGTGTGCATTCCTCACAGGGTTACCCTGTGGAGCAGGCTATGGTCCTATTTTGTTTGCATCATCCACAAGCACACAGGTGGCATGATGCAGTACACATTCCTGCTGTTGGTTTTACACTTACACTTCTGATTGACAGTTGGTGGTAATTATGTGCCAACAAAGGCTGAGAGGAAGAGGAATACAAGCTTGCAAACATGTACATAAACAATGAACAAAAGAAAATGCCATATAAAAATATCGCCTGCCTAAATCTTTTATGAGGCGGGCATTCAGTATATTTATCAGGTAATTTATCGCTTTTAGTGAGTAACACTAAATGTAAACATAGGTAGGTGTTTGCAAGAAAACTCAACAGGAAAACTTGCGGTGCATGTTTACTCACTTGTGTCCGAGCAAACTCCACCAGCAGCACATCCTGCTCCAAATTGCTTCAGTTTTCAGGTTTCGCCGCACTTAAGCAATGATAAACATAGTAACACACACACTGTGTGGTTGTACCCAGTAACAGACAATTGGCACTCTGTCTGTCCCTGAAATTGCCCAGACAACATTGCCAATGTCTCCTTGTGTTATACTCAAGGGTAATGAAGAGTGATTATGCTGAGGCCTTTTTTCTAAGTACAATTCAAATCATTAGATAATGGAGAAGAATGAGACTTGTAATTGCATAACCAACATGTCTGTGTCCGAGCTTCTCTGTCTACTCACAAACCTTGCCATTGTGATTTTATACAGCAGACTTCCCTCTACAACACATTTGTGCACTATGAATCAATCTTTAGTATGGAATCATTGCATTATTCATAGGTAGCCCTGAGTTACCTACTGGCCAGAGACACTCTGCACTGACACTCTAAAGTGTGCTCAGCTTACGTAAGAGATTTTCTCAGGCAGAGTGTGTAAACCAAACCATGTTTTGTTTTGATTTAATAAATAGAGTATTTCTGTGCAGCTGTGTTGTATCTGCTACAACATTGTTCACCCATTCAACGGCACTTCCTGCCAGCACATAATCCTAAGGCACAGCTACATGTACTGAAAACAAGACGAGCATCTACAGTCCTCCATCATACTGTGCAAATATCAGACTATTCTCCCCCTCCCTTTGTGTATGTGACAGTACCTGTAATGTCACTGACAGTGCTGACTAGAGGAGGAGTTGCATCCAGCAAAGCACAGAGCAAACAGTGTCGGAGGAAATGAAGCCTCTGTGTGGCCTCTCATTGGAGCACAATCCCCAGGTGGGGTTTGGCTGGCAGTAGGGAGGGGGAGGTTGGAGAGGAACTTGAGCACAGGTGCTTATTTTGCAGACAGTTTACCGTTGAAGCTGCAGCTTTCTGAGCTGGCCACCTGAACCTGTGTGTGTGTGTGTGTGTTTCTAAATGTGTGTTTGTGTGTGGGTGCGTGAGAGACGGTGTTTGGCATGACCTGGCATCTGCCCCCTGTCATCATCCCACAGAGTCGGAGTCGGACCTCTCTGTGAGCGGCTTCCTATCTGTCGCCAGTCACTCCTGTGAAGAGGACGAGGGGAGAGATACCCCCCTTCACAGCAGCCTCCGCCATTCCAGTGCACACAGGGGGCCTACCGGAATGTCAGGGGAGGGTAACCATGGAAACCAACCACCCCAGTACAATGGAGTCAAGAAGCACAGGTGGGACATGCTCCAGTTATGTGTCCAGTTACTTGTTTACTGTCTTAAATGATGCAGTGAGAGTGGAGGAAATACATCCATGCTGAGAGCTCTCCACCTCTGTGTAGAGCCAGAGTAAAATATAGTGTTAAATTACTGAGGGATTGCCTGACCTCAAGCTGAAAGGCTAGTATATGACAGAGCTGGTCTAATGAGACACCACCTTTCCAGTCTTTCCAGTGTTTTTGTTTGAGCGCCCAATCCACAGAGAATAGCCTCTGCTGGGTTTTTTTTTGTTTTGTTTTGTTTTCCCAGATAGACCCAACTCTCTAAGTTAACAGTCAGCTTAGTACTGTTGGTGTTTTGTTTTGTGAAGAATTTGACAGTCTCTTTCATTTCCATGCATGCTGGCTCTGCCTTGGCCTCTCTTCTTTAATCCAACAAGTGATCCATGAATAATTTAGCATGTGCTGGCTCAGAGTAGGAGTTGGAGCAAAGGGGCCTGGCTGGCTGACTGGTTGGCTGACTGGTTGGCTCCCTGTGTACGCGTAGGCGCACGTCTGTGTGTGTGTGTGTGGTTATTAAAGATTTACAAGGTCTCTGTTTATTTGGAATTAGTCCTGTCATTCAAAAATACGTCTGTCCCTGGTTTCCTGGCGATCGGCTTAAATGTAGTTGGTCCACCTTTATTTAACTTTTGACCTTTCGATAATAGTGCTCTAATGCTAAAAAAAAATGTCCAAGGAATTCTGTTTTTCACTGAAAACAACAGAAATGCAGTGTTATGTTATACTGAGATAATAATTTATAGACTACTTTACTCAACTGTAAAAAGTGTTGCCTGTAGAACGTGAATGGAAAGAATTGACAGTCACAATATCTCATTTCCATGTTGGCTTGTTTCTCTGCTGAACAATGCATCAAAAAAAAAAACTGTATTCCTGAAGAGTAGAGTGTTTTACCATAGTAAATAGGTCAAAATACAGCTCTAATGCATCTTCAGACATGCATAAGTACAGTTGTGGATACAGTTTACTTTAGAAAATAGAAAACATTATTTTTGTTTTTCAGTCTAATTAGAGCAATGGTCCATGCTTAAATGCATTTTTGAGCAGAAGCTAGCACCGAGCATAAGTGTGGAGCAAACCCAGACTCTCTCCATCTCTGTTTATTTAGCTAATTCAGGGTTTTATTTGTGTGGTTGCTTCAGCACTTGTTTCCAAACAAGGACACCATCTGCCTCCAGCCAGTAAACCTTGTAAATCAGTCCACACTGCAGCTGTCAGCAAAACCCTAAGATAAACGTTGCTACTTGACCAAATTAAGTCTGTTGTGACCAAGTGTAAGAGTTAGAGGAGGATTTAAGGAAGGAGGAAAGTGGCTGTATGTGTTAAGAGTTAAGACAGTTAAGTAAAATTTAAGACAGAGATCAGAAATTAATTGATCTAAATGTTATGCAGAATTAATCATATATATATATATATAAAAAATATATAAACAAAACTTAGTATGCAAAAAGAGTAATTTAAGGAGTGCATCTTTCAACCACCCTTAAACACCAACACACACATGTAAGTTGTACGTCCATTCATGGATATTGAATGAGGTTTGACCAGACCAGCTGACTGCTCATTAGCTTACAGGTGTCAGATGACTTTGTTTCCAAATGGTGGGTCAATCTATGTCATCTTCTCTGCAGGTTTCAAACAGTATCTGATCTCATCAGATAATGGACAAAATAATAGTTTTACTGTGTGGCTGACCCAAAACTTGGCAAATGAAAGTAAATCATTTTAGACTGTAGACAAATCCAGGTCACATTCCCTGTGGCACTGATGCTTGCCTGCAATAACAACTTTCTAAGGTAATTCTCTCTCACAGTTGACAGTGTTGAACCTGTTGAACCTGTTTTCGTCCCGCTGTCCTACAGAGACTCTCTCCCGGCTCCCATGTTCTCCAGGAATGATGTCAGCGTCTGGAGTATCCTGAAAAAATGCATCGGCATGGTAAGGAGAGACAGACCTCCACATATACAATAGATTTACCTTTTAATTTGGTGCTGTGTAATGTTCACTTAAATGAAATTTAAGTAAATTAAATGTATTACTGAATAAGAACTATAGGTAAAAAAAAAAAAAGTTAGGTCAGTTGTGTGCTTCCTCATTACCTTTTTACTGTTAAGAATATCAGACTTTAAAATGTGTCCTAAGGGATCCTTGTCACTCCAGACTCTGCCTGGATTTCATTTCATTTAATCATGTCTATTAATGTTGTACTCCTTAATTAATCATGGATAATGAGTCTTGCATATGCTATGCAGTGGGCCAACAACTAGATATACAGGCACACATGGGATACTCCTGTATGCTTGAAGCCTGTGTAAGAGTGTAGTCGTATTGATTGTTGAGTTAAGGTAATATCTGCTGTCTTCTCTCACTTTTTCTCTTCTGTAAACCACGCTAATATGCAAAATGAGACCAACCTCTTCTAAGATCTGATAGTGAGCCTTCAATATCACAGTGAAATGTTTTAGATATGATCCAAGGCATCGACTTATCTTTTTTAATTGTGAACTGTGACACTCCAAGTGCACATCCCTGTATCTCACATGCATTAGAAAGACTCTCATTGTATTCATGTGTTTATGCTCATTTCATAAAACTGATTCACATGTAAGCTTCGGAAAGAGAGCAGTGATTGCAGCTTCTCTTTATTCGGTTGCATTCACCGCTCATGCACCAGTCTGCACCCTCAGCATTGCTCTTTTGACTTGTCCAATGCCTCTTTCAGGAGCTGTCAAAGATTGCCATGCCTGTGATATTTAATGAGCCTCTGAGCTTTCTCCAGCGGCTAGCAGAATACATGGAGCACACCTACCTCATCCACCAGGCCAATGCCACAACAGACTCTGTTGAAAGGATGAAGGTATCACCAGACTCACTGTTACACTTTCCTCAGTAAAACACATAAAAAACTAATAGTTAATCTCCAAGGTAATATGTTATTATATATTTGAATCAAGTCAAATCATAATTCATAAATCTCTCTGCTGTTATATAACTTTGTTTTATCAGTGTCTTTTTCATGCTGTTGTGGGACTCAGTTGTTACTACTTTTTATTCCCTCTGTTATTAAACATTTTGTTAGTTGCCTATAATTCATCATAAGTCAATGCTCTGCAGTGTATTGCAGCATTTGCTGTATCAGCTGTAGCATCACAGTGGGAGAGGACTGGGAAGCCTTTTAACCCACTACTGGGGGAGACCTTTGAACTCATCAGGTAAGAGAGTTGACGATCTTAAATTCACTTGAACACGAAATATTTTACATCTGGTGAAGATTTTGAGTGAACTGCCCCTGCAGTAGCAGCCATGTCTTTGTTCTCTATTAGAGATGATCTGGGCTTTAGGTGGGTGTCAGAGCAAGTAAGCCATCACCCTCCGGTCAGTGCCTTTCACGCTGAGGGCCTCAAGGAGGATTTTGTCTTCCATGGATCCATCTACCCCAAACTCAAGTTTTGGGGAAAGAGCATAGAAGCAGAACCTAAGGGAATAATCACACTGGAGCTCCCCAAGTGAGTGCACATTGTGTGCATCTGATTTGATTCATTTTGAGGTAGCATCATCTCACAAAGTATTTGTCTTCTTTGTCCCTGCAGATATAATGAAGCCTACACCTGGACAAACCCCACCTGTTGTGTCCACAATATTATTGTCGGTCAGCTCTGGATTGAGCAGTATGGCAATGTGGAAGTGATCAATCACAAGTAAAAACAAAAAACAAAAACCTTTTTCCCTTTGTGCCCAGTCTGTATATGTTTATCTACAAATGAGGCTGCCTACTACATTTGCATGCTTAGAGGCTTGGGTACATGAATATCTTGTTTCTGCGCTCTGCAGTGGAGTGTTGATCTACTTTCAGATTCAGCTTATTGATCATGGGAACAGAACTGGGACAGTTGCCATTAGAATAGAAAAGCGTGAGCAGGATAATTAATGTTTGAGAGCCTCAGCTTGCAGAAGGAGAATGGTAAAAGAGAATAAGTAAGCACTCTGTCATTCTGTGGCAGGACTGGAGAGAGATGCAGCATGACGTTCAAACCCTGTGGCCTCTTTGGAAAAGAGCTCCATAAAGTGGAGGGATACATCCTAGATAAAAGGTATCGTCTGTTGAATAACCAACGATTTTATTATTTATCAGACGTTCAATATTGCCTTAAAGCAACAAGCAAGTCTGACATAAATTACTACATTTTTAATCACTTTGTCACATGTAATGTAACAAGACAGTTCATTTTAAAGCAGTTGTAGTCAGTATTGTCAGAACAATAATGCTCAGAGATGATGTATCAAATATAAGTTGTCTGAAGCTTTGTGTTACTAATGTTTGTTCTTTGTATGTTTGCAGCAAAAAGAAGCTCTGTGCAATATATGGCAAATGGACTGAATGCCTATACACGGTAGACCCTGCCACCTTTGATGCCCACAAAAAGTCTGACAGAAAGAGCTCAGATGAAAGGAAGGGCAGTAAACAGGTAGGAACAAATCAAAGCCACCTATGTTTCACCTCCACTCGGTTCAACTTGATCTCATTTGTGTGTGTGTGTGTGTGTGTCTTGCGTGTATGTCTGTGTCCCCAGAGCAGTGTGGATGAGGAGCCAGAGGAGATGCCCCCACCTGATGCTGAAACGGTCCAGGTCATCCCAGGCAGTGAGCTTGTCTGGAAGATCACACCTCGACCAGACAACTCAGCCAAGGTAGGAGAAGATGGCAGGTGGAGGAGAAAGGAGAAGAGTTTCTAAATTTTAAAAAAGGAAAAAAAGTTTCTCTTCCTTGCTCCTTCTGTGGCAGTTGAAAATGCAGCCATTTTACTCTGTCTCTGGCAGTTCTATGCATTTTCCACATTCGCAATGCAGCTAAATGAGATGGAGAAGAGCATGGAGGGTGTCATGCCTCTCACAGACAGTCGTCTCAGACCTGACATTCGCGCCATGGAGAATGGAGATATAGGTACGTTCTATCACCTCGATCTGAGCGCCTGTTGCACCACACCACCTTAGCTCCACTTTCAGATTTCCGCATCTGTGTCTCATAGATTTGGCAAGTGCAGAGAAGAAGAGACTCGAGGAAAAACAGAGGATGGCCCGGAAAAACCGCTCCAAGTCAACAGAGGATTGGAAAACAAGGTAAGTCGCTGAGAAATATGGTTTAATGTTGCTGTTAAATAGCTGATTGTGGGTCTGTTCTCACTTGATGTCTCCCTGTTGTTTTATATTATCCACTGTGCCTTCCCCTTAATTAAAACTGAGAAGGAATGCAGCACTTGGTCCAAGGTTTGGCTCAGAGCTTTGCTTTTGCACTGTTGTTTGCTTTGGTGTGAAGTGCTGCACTACACCCCCACCCTCAGGACAAAACACACAACTGCAACTGTGTCATTTTTAACTGAAGCTGACACTCGGATATTTGGTTTGACTCAGGAGGACAGGCAACTTTTTCCAGTTGTACACATTGGCCCTGGCCATGAACTATTGTTGTGGTGTTTTTGGTTGTGATCTTTCTGCCCCCCCCCCTCCCCCCC
>OMNW01016531.1:16610-33224 GCA_900303245.1 Selene dorsalis
TGGAGATTAATTCAATCTGCATCTGTCTGCTGCTTTTCCCACATCTCATCATGATTGTTACTGTTCGCGGTTTTTGACTGAAAGGCAGCTATGTCTTGGCTGTATGAGGACGCTGTCTTTTGCTCTTTGTGATATGTTGATGTTTGATTTCATTCTGCTCTGGGTGATGTTGATTGGCATTGGTTTGGTCTCGGTGTCCTGACACTAAACCAACCAATGTGCTGCTGCTGCTGTTGTTGCTGTTGTTGTTGTGCCTTATTTTTTCGACAGCCTTGAAGCCTGTCCTTAAACCGTTCTGTGTGGTTATTTAATGTCTCAGCCAGGATGTTTCACTTGCGCACTTGTTTTTTTATGTTTCAAAGTCTGCTGGCTGCAGCTGTGGTTGTAAAGCATAAAAAATAGCAACAATAATAGCAGAGATGTTATTTGCTGTGTCGACCAGCAAAATGTAGGGTTTTAATTGACAAAACTTGTGTTTTTTTTGTTTTTTTTTACCGTCACCAAACTTTAGCAGGACTTGATTTTGTTGTCGGATGTAAATTCTGACTTTTCCATGAATTATTTTCTTTTTGTTCACCACAGGAGTCAATTAATTCCATAAAAGTAGCACAGAGCCTGGCAAGACTTTAATTTCACCAGACACACTGTTGAGTTGAAAATCCTTATTTACTCCATTTTCTGTGCAGTTATCCCTCTGCTGCTCTTATTCTAGTTCACAGTCTGTAAGCTGGCACAGATTAGTTGACTTATTCATTACAGAGGGTGTCTGTTGTCGATTGCGGAGCTTATCCAGTGTGATTAATGTTGGGTTTGTGTAACTACCAAAGCAAACAGACTGGTCTTTTTAAAAGGTCTTCTCCACCAAGGGATGCATTGGAACGATGTACTTACAATATGTCATGCACTGTGCGTTGTTTGGAGTTTTTATGTCTGTTTTTCTGGTTTGTCCATTAGCGCAAGCAACCACGGAGGTCTCAATTTTTAGTACATGCCTTGTATTACTGTAGCTGTGGTCTGCTTTATTCTAAGAGAACTAAGAAATTCATGGTTCTTTCCCCAGATATTAGGCATTAAAAGAAATGGCTCAAATATTAAATTTATTAATTCGGTCATGTTGAGAAGCATTAATGAGAATTATCTGCAGTAGCTTGCACAGATGATGCTCAGTTGATGAATTTTACACTGACCAGCACTCTATATAAACAATGCAACAGCTTCCACTCCATGAAGATCTTTTGCCCCTGGTTTGTTCCTTTCTGCCAACTCTGGTTTGAGTTATTCATTGTTGGCACACAGTATTATACAGGTGAGCTCTGCTGATTCTCTGGTATGTTTAAATTTGTAGCAAAACAGAGATTTACCACCGTTAAAATCCTCTTTTCTGTGACATGGACGTATCACTTGTAATTCTTTTCTGCATTGTGTGTATGCTTGTCTCCGTGCGCTCTGGCTGCTGTGCGCACATTCATGAATACGCACATATGTATGCACATGAAGCTGCTCCGCTGTTTCAGCTCAGTGTTAGTATTGGACATGGGCAATTCCCTGAGGCAAGGATCCGCTCTCCACCCAAACAATGAGGTGCAGCTTTTGCTCTCTCAGTGAACGATGGGAAGCAAGCCCGTTCAGGAGGTCAGCTCCGAGCTGTTGACATTGCTCCCTGGTTGCCTGTAGTTCTGGGCAGAGCCTCATTATCACAGGGTCTGCTTGAGGAGAGAGGGCTTCGTTAGGAAGCAGCTGTCAGTGCTGAGGGGGCGAAGGAAAAGGGAAAGAGCAGATAAAGTAGAGCCTACTCTGTGGTCCATTCGTAGTGATGCTCAAGGGCCAGTTGGCTCCAGTATTATAGTCTGCATTTGTGTGCGTGCGTGTGCATGTGGCATTCTGACCAGTGTGTGTGCTTGTGCATGCGAGTGTCATGTTAATCCTGCAAGAAGTAGTTTCACTTGTTACAAGTCTTACTGTCAGTATTTTTGTTTCTGTCATGGATCTGCTATTTGCTGGATTATGCATGTTTTTGCTGGCATATCTGTTTTTAAAAAAAAAAAATTTTGATTTTAAAGCAGCTGTGCAAACTTAGGCATGTGTAGCTCCTGTTCATCATCCAATGTTTGTCAGAGTTTCAAATATGTTGTAACACAATCTATTTTAAGTATTAACACACAAATCATTTTACTCTTCTCTTCCGAAACATAGTATATGAGTAGTACGTGAAAGCTTTGACTAATGACTTTAACAAAAGCCAATTGGAGTCAGGAGTTACCAAATCTAGAATCTTATCAACAAAACAAGATTGGATTGGTGGGTTAGAGCTACTTTGACTGCAAACCACTTCGGTATTTTGAGTTTGCTATTCAGCCACTGAACAATGCCTCACAAAAAAAATAGATCACTGAAGATTTATGATCAAGAACTGTTTGCACAAAGCAGAAAGGGTTACAAAGTCATCTCAAAGAATTTAGATTAGTCCACAGTCAAACTGTGAATGGAGATGAGTTAATTCTGCGGTTACTTTGCAGAAGACTCAAAAAACAAAACACAATGCTTATTAATGTAACAAAGAACCTCAGGGTTATCAACTAAAGGCTAAAGGGTTTCATTGGGGCTGGTTAACATCAATGTTAATCAGTCTATCAGACACGCATCATGATTGCCTTGAAGCATGGAGTCCATATATGGTGTTTAAGGAAAAAACAGAAGCACTGGATACCAACATATATAGTTTGATGAGAATGACATGCCTTTGCATATACTGTAGGAGATTTTGGGCAGTCCAGAGACTTCTAGAACCAATGCCAAGGCACACTGAAGATGTTCTAGCACCGTGTGGTGGTCCAGCACTTAACTATGACACTTTATGGTGGTTTTTCCATTCATTTGTCACCCATCAATCGATGTAAGAGGCCCTTAACATGTATAAATCCTGCACACAAAAATACATTCAGCACAGGGGTCAAGTACATTTTGATCTCAAAGGATAAAGGATTCAGTGAGAAAAAACATTATTGGTGCACATCAGTCTAACAGTGCGCCGCAAGTCTTCAGTTACATTTGTGGCATAATTGCTCGACTTAAAGCTCGCTCATCTGTGTCAAATTTCCAAACATCTATTTCAAAGACAGAGGAAAAAAAGGTTTTAAAAGATGCCGAAGCATGCAAGTGGAAAAGCAAAACAAAAGGACACTATCTGAGGCAGGAAGGAAAATAATTACAAATGCAGAAAGCTATTTTTCAAGTATTTATGGGAAGTGAAATGAAATGTATAGTGGAGGTCTGCTGCATGTGTCAAGTTTCATGTCTGTCACACTCGATCAGTGACCGGAGCTAATGAGATGCTACATGCTGCCTGGGACTCGAGCTGGAAAAGTGCTGTTCTGGTGCACATTAGAATCTGGGGAATTCCAAAAATCCAGCATCTGGTGAAAAACACAGCAACCCTCTGTGGCACAGCGGTCATTAACTTCTGGGATTTACTGAGATACGATACCCTGTTGAGAAAAAGTTTCCACACTGATGAGAACAGTTCTTCCAACTTTACCAATTTTCTGCCTAGCATAAAAAACACGAGTCAGGAAGAGAAGCTGCCAATGTCTTTCTATTAGGAAATGTAATGCATATTAAATGACGACATACAGATGTAGTCTAAGAAGTATGTGAGCCGCAGTTGGGTGGATTAAGGCACAGATCAGCAAGTTGTAGAAAAAGTAGAAAGATTGATATGGTGTGGCTTGAGGACAGTTGAGACACAGTGTTCTGAAAATCTGAGTTTGAACAGTTAAGGTGATTATGATATCACATGTAAAAGAATAAATTATTCAGCAGTTTGTCAGCATGTGGACAGACCACATTTGTCATACAGTGCTTGTATTTTAGTGAGTTGTGCATTATACAAAACTGTCCAAAGAATAAAAACAATGAGCTTTTATTGAACATATATTGAGGCCGTTTTCCCCAGAGAAAGTACCAAGAATGAATACATTTCTTTTTCTTTGCATGAGTGGTCCCACTGGGAATCAGACCCCTGTGTCTAGGCCTGTTTGCAATCTACTCAGCCTCCTGATCTCTGTAGTACCACACCGACATTAACAGTTTTACATTTGAGTCATGACCATTGACAACCATGACAGGAAGAATCAGACATTTAGTCACTAGCAAGATGTCATTAGAGCTGTAATTATTTAGTAAGTATTCTGATGGTTGATTAAGTCTTTCAGGATTTTTTGTCTGGCAAAAATGCCATGAAATGAATGCTTTCAGCCTGTCAAATGTGAGGATCAGATGCTTTTTCTTTTTTTCTGTGATGATAAACTGAATTCATTTGGGATTCGGACTGCTGGAAGGTCAACCCAAGCCATTTCATGGCAACACTTTGGCCTCTGTTTTTGCTACTGTCTAACATTTTATTGCCAAAACATTAAACCGATAATCTTTCTAGATTTATCAATCCAGTTTTGGCCCATTTTAAAACCACAGTCCATTTTGGTGGTACTTTGTGTGAAATGTACCTCTGCTCTGCTGTGACCCCACAAAAGAGAATTTCCTTTTCCTCATTCGAAGTAAAGGAAATCTTTTTTTGTTTGCTTGTTTGTTTTTCCCTCTATGTAACATTTCAAATTGTTGCGATAACACCATTTCACTTGTGTGGTCATGACTGAAATGCCAATAGATTACAGTTCACCCAGGGTCTCAGCAGCGACCAGAAACACCATTCTAACTTGATTACATTTCAACCAAGGTAATCCCTCACAATCCCTAACAACAAGCCCAGGAAACATTCACCACTGTTGTAAGGCCGGTTGCTCAGTCACTGAGCTGCTGCCGCCTAATCGATGGGGATCTTTAATAGCAATTTTCAGGCACCACAATGCTATTGATTTCAGTCGACAAACATTTCACTTTGATCATTGTGATCCTTGACTTGCAACCAACTTCCTGGGGCTTCTCCCAATGAGAGGCTAACAATTGGTCTTCAAATGGCAATCCAGTGATGGCTGACACATCAACAGTGTCCGTTCACAGCAAAGAGAAAAATTGAATTGTATTTGAGAAAATGAAGAACACAAATAAGTTCACAAATCTACAATGTTTAGGGGCTGCTCATCTTTTTATTTTTCTTTATTTTTTATTGACTCACTAAAATTATTATTATTTTTTTTTTATTTTTGCACCTTGTGTCAAAACTTGTTCTCATTCTCGAAAACGGTTCATTATTTTCCAATTTACCCATTGGTTAGCCTTGTTGTTCAGAAAGCCAATATGAGAAGAAGAACACAGAAGTGCTCTGGAGACTAATTAGAAGTCCTCAAACTTAAAAATCTGTTCAAAGTCTTGTTGTTTCTAGCACAGAAGTCAGTGACCCAGGGTCTCATTTAGTGTTTCTAAGTATCTATTAATGTTCCTTGGGTTGTGTTTAGAGCTAGGGGAGGCACAGGAGCAGGAGCTGATGGATGAGAAACATTAGATGCCCGGCAGGCACTGAACTCTAATATAATGCAGTCATATGGCTATTCTTTTCTTTTGTGTACTTCATTACATTTCTCTTTGGTGGAATATGTTTCTTTTTTAAATAATTTATTGTTCCCTTTTTCCAGGTTTTCTCTCAAAAATCAATCAGCGGCTGTCTTCCCGGAGATAAGCATGCCTTATTAATGTTAGATCTTTATCGTGCCAGGAGGACCAGCAGCACTGCTGCTGAGTCTGCTGATAATTGACATTTTCTCTCGATGAGGGTATTTATCATTCTATCATTGTCCATGGGAGGCCTCACAGCTGACCATACACATATAATATTCTGAGCTGGGATTTTGCACCGTGTATCCAGTATGCCATGCAGTATTCATGTTTCCTCATGAGAGGAAAAAGTTTGTTTCTTAAGGGAAAAAGGAGGGATTTCAATTGCAAAGCAAAGCATTGAGCAGAATAATACAGGTTGAATGTGAGCTTTTGAAAAGGTGATATGCACAAAGTGACCTTTAAAGCTCACTCTTTTTTGAATGACTTGGGAGGTGCCTTTCACCCACACTTAAGTACACACAGAGCAATGTGACCAATATCCTCCTCCAGGGGACACTGGATATTGGAAGCATCCACCACAGCTGACAGTGATAATGGCATACATAACAGTGAGAGAGCTATGTCACCTTAACCATCAGAATTTGCATGTCTATTGCATAATTAGAAGATTAGGACCTTGAATTGCATTACTCTGTGCAGATATAATGAGGTAGATTTGGATTCCTCTCAAATATAATGTACCTTTTTTTTTGTGGTAGTCAAAGGTTTGTTTGTATGCCTGAGACTCAGCAATGAGTGAAAGCCATATTTAGCGTTAGTTTTAAAAATGCATAATAACTTTGATTTAAGTATGATGAGGGGAAGAAGAAAACAACAACTCTCAGACAAATTGGTTTAATAATGGTATAATAGTGTCACAGTTGTAAGTACTGTACAGACCAAGCAGGGGTGGCCCTCCAACAGGACAAAGTGCAGCAATTGAGAAAAGAAACTCTAATGTTGTTACTAATCAATTTTAAGACAAATTTCAGCGCAGGCATTCATTTTACATAGTTTGGCTGCCATTGTCAGTTGTGTATGACATTAGATGCAACACAACCAAATGAAAAGCTAAGGAGTAAGATGTGATATATTACTGGAATAAATCCTATCGGGGAAATGCATTTTGAATGAGATCACTGTAACTGCATTTGACACACTTCATTTCATCCTCATCTGTCAAGTTTAGCGTCAGATGATGGTAGATGTGCATGGCTTAATGGAGGGGACACGACAAGTTATAAAGTTTGAATGCTGTCTGAGTGACTCCAGGTCACTCCTTTTTTTTCAGGGTTGAAAACAGCAGTGGTTTAATCCCCTTGTGCTCACCGAAATGGCAAAGTTAAACAACTAAAATAATGCAATTAAAATGAACTTTCTTCATAAAGCGTGTAGTGTTCTCTGTCTCGGCAGTTAAGATTAGGAGATGAAATCCTCTTTTACTGTCCAATTGTTGAACTGCCAGCATTCAGAGATGGCAATAGAGCTCTTTTGGTCATGCCGTTTTACATGATATACTCTGAACAGCATTAAGTTTGGAAAAATATTTATGGATGGTGTTGGCAGCAGAGCTTAACAAATCCATGTGTTTTACCAACTTGAAACTGGACCCAAACCGGTTATGCGATGCCATCCCCAGTCATTTTGTGCAATTATTTCTCAATTCTAATGGATATTCACAAAAGAAATCGCTCTTGTTTTTTTGTTCTTTTTTTTTTACCCACCAGACAAATTCCATCACTTATCATTTAGGCTTGGAGATTGCTCTCACTCGTCAGAGATTCTGAATCTGAATTACAAATTAAACCAGCTCAAAGAAATGGATTCTTTTGTCTGCTGATTGTACATCAGAGATCTGTTCATTATGGTCTTTAGTCTTTGCACCCTGTTGTTTCATACTGCATTCCTACATCGAGAACTAAGAGGGTAAAAAAGTACAATGAGTACAGCTATTGGATTTTCAAATTTGTCCTCACGGTACTGTTTTTTCTTTGCTTCTCCTTTTGGATGCTGTGCTAATGTGCAACCGGCTACTGTGCCATAACACACTGTTATGGTTTCTTCACACACAGTAATTTGCTGTGATAAAAAATGTCTCATTGCGTAATCCATATCACCTTACCCAGCAGTCATGAACATCATCATGACACTGCATGTGTAAGAGGGTTGAAAAGATTTTGTTTGTCTCTCTCTGACATGCAGAATCAGATTATGAACCCCCTGATATAAGACTTCATTATCACTGCACTCATTTGGCCCAGCATACACAGCAACTCCACAGTGAGTCAACAATGTGAATTTGTTTGTGTCTGTCCGCCATATCACTCATCAAAGCACAGCGATTTATGCCGGCAGTAAAAGTTTATGATATAGCATTAATTGATTATAATAAAAATCTAGACCCAGCTATTTGGCTACACATAGATCACACACTCAGCATCTGGCCTTCATTGGCCTAATTATTGCAAGTAATGAGATGCTAATTTCAACACTCATACTGCATGCATGAGCGGCCAGATTCATGTGAAACAGAACTTCATGACAAAACTAATAAATAAAACATCTTACTGGTGGTAAACATTAAGCAACCGAGGGAAAGAAAACAAAATGGGGAGGAACATGGGGCTCGATGATTAACAGTGCCTTTACATAATCATGCCTGTGCCTGAAGGATGGTTTCTTTTGCCCCACTGTTTACTGGTTTATGAGGAGAGTGATGGGCCATTTCATTAGCTCAGCAGTAATTAATGCACAAAATTAAGCAGGCTTTGATCAATTGTAGGGGCCAGTGTTGTCAGAGCTTTCATTATTTAACCACATAATCCACACACAAACTACCGAAACAGTAATTCTAAAAAAAGTTTGTGTCACCATATTAGCATAAGGTACAGACGAACGAAAACCTGATCAGATTTCGTTAGTGTCTTGTGTGGCTTCTGTGTCACACTTATGCAGAAAGCGCAATACTTAAGTCTGAAATCTGTGTCCTGGGAAATAAAGTAGCTCAGTGTGGCAGTGTAAAAATTGGCTATGATATCCTCCCTCAGTAACCCCCGAATCTCCCCAGCCTGCATAAAGAATAGATCTCTGGGGGCAATTCCTCACAGTAAGATAAATGAGTTAACCATTAAACTGTATTTTGTCAACACACATATTAACGCTGTAGCTTTTTCTAGGTTCACCTACCTGTTGATAAGGCACCAGTATCCACTATTTGCAATGACTACCATCTGTAATAGCATTTGTATTGGAGGTAAAAAAAAAAAAGAAGATTGTTAGGTAATAAAAACTAGCGTGATCAAACACAGAAAGACAGAAACCTCCTTGGGCTAATCTCAGATGTCTTAATGAAAAGTCCCATTAACACATATGTATTAGTCTCTAAGAGAGGACATACTGTCTCATTTGTACAAGGCATGAAGTAAAATTGTGCACACTTGAACATTACTCCATTTATCATGGACAGTCTACAGTAGAGTACACAGTCAGACAACCACAGAAGTTGTTCAGAAGTGGCCCACTCTTTGTAACAAAGATGCCCCAGTTGATTGGCGGGTGTGATTGGGCAATTACATGGTCAGTAGATCCGCACTATCACCTTAAACCTGGGCTGTGCTGGTGTGCAACAGGCCACCAAAACAAGCATGTGAAACTTTTACATTGTGTGCAAGACTGATATAACGTACACCCTCTGCAGTGCACGCCAAAAATCATCAGTATCGGCCGTTTATCAGAAACCTCACTCATACATTATTGGTATCAGTATTGGCAGCAGGGAAAAAAAAAAGATCGAAAGATCTCTGGTTTGTAATTCTGTGCTGTTCTCAGGGTACCATCTTTTGTTAGTTAAGTGGCTAAAGGGCTGAAGGTGTAAATAAGGAATTGATTTTAATTTAATGGGGCTGGATTGATAAACTTCTCCAAGATGACTCATTTTCTGCAGTAACATCAGTGAGGTGATGGTTCCAACTTAAAAATGGGGAAACAAAGACTGGGTTGCGAGACTGCCAGTATTTCATCGCTTTGTGGGTTTGTCAGCATTCAAAGAATTCAAAACCACAGAATTGAATATTGGCCCGAATGTACTCGTGTTCATTTCTCCCACTACATGACTTTATCATCTAAATCGCTAAAGTAGAACCCAATATGTCTCATTCATCTGGTTCCACTTCTGATTGTCATTTCACACAGACTGATTAGGACAGGGGAACAGTTTTCCCCACATAATATGCCCTTAGGGCTCATCTCACCTTAACAACCAACAGTACACAGACAACTTTACAGTTTTTAGATATTTGTGGCAGGAACTTGAAACCCAAACTATCTCCACGGCTTGAAACCACTAAAGATACATGAGAAAATATGTTGTTGTTGTTTTGTTTTTTTTTAATCATTTGGGCAAACCAACCCTTCCTTTTTTTTGAAAACAGGTTTTGTATTTGCAAAATATGAAATTGCTCTTGACAGGGCAATATTTCACATGAGCAGCTGTAGAGCATTTTTATATATAAAAAAAATCAAAGTAGTCTCTGACTCATGAATTATTTCCCTGGGTTACTGAAGTCTTTGGCACTTGATCTCTAACTCTGTCGAGAGAGGGGATTTGAATTGATGTGACTAATGTAAAACAAGGCCAACTGTCAGATGTAAGCCAGTCACTGCTAGTGCACTTTTGCACCCTCCATTTCCAAGGCATAATGATGCATAGCCATCACACTTAAGCCCAGTCTAGTGCCTACATATGGAAAAGGTGTCAGTTGCAGCGAAGGAAATTATGCAGTCCACTAGTTCCCTGTCTAGCATGGCATCTCAGCTACACGCCGCTTTCCCAGAAGAAGAGATGACATGTTTATGAGTTATTCCCCTGATGGGGCCTACACCTAGGAATACAGACTTGTCCTTTACCCCTGACTGGCCTACTGAGGGAAGTCTATTGTGAATAACTGAATAAGAATATTTCTAAAATATTGCTTTCACCAAACCACCAGACTGTCTTAGCAACTGAGATGGTTAATAGTCATGCAGAAAATATAATCTGACACTGCAGAACTTTATTCACTCCTGCATTATTCATATAATTGAATTAACATTAGGGGGTTTAATAATTTTGAACCCCTTACTCTGTATGGGTTGTAAAATAATGGCAGATAGATACAGAGGATTTGAAATGAATCATAACACACCAGTCATGTTAGGAGTGCTTTGAAATCTTGCTGACATTAGGTGAGAAAGAAAGAAAGCAAGAAAGAAAGCAAGAAAGCAAGAAAGAAAGAAAACCTCGACCCCTTGGCAGTTTTCTCTTTTGATACAAAGTATTTGACTTTATAAATTTCCCATGTGGCATCCAATTAAACATTTTCAGTGTTGTGAAAGGAACACTAACTATTAAAGTTATTAGCCATCTTAAGAACTCTGCTCACAAAACAGATAATAAGCCCGATGTAATCGTGTAGAAATACTGTGCAGTGAACTTGCGCTAACAATGTGTTATCCATAAACTGACATAAAGCATCTTAGAATGAAAGCCTTCGTAAATTCTGCAGTCTCACATGAATAACCATGGCTTTTGAAAAGAAGAGGAAAATAACCTGTAATAATTTGTCCCTCCAGCCGTGTGGAGATACTGCTGTGGTGTTCCTCTATTTGTCACTGTCAGCCTCCAGACTGAGGATATGAGAAGGCGGCAGAAAGAATGGGAACGGTGGGGGGGAGTAGTGGTGGCGAGAGGAAGGGGAGTGTGAAGAAAACGCTGAAGTATGTGATTAAGAATAATGAGTAAAAAATTGCATAAAGCCTTCTCCCAAATCACATATCAACTCCACGCCTGGCATTATCCCTGAAGCATCTCATCAGTCCTGGACCAAGTCCCGATCGCTCTGCAATGCAAGTACACGTGCGCCCACCCACACACAGACACACACACACACACGCACACAGACACGATCATAGCCATTAGCAGTGAACACATGAGCCAACACCGCGTCTCTTTCTCTTCCTCTCTCTCTTCCTGTATCAATCTTTCTCTCGGTGTCTTAAATGCAACGACAGGAACAAGACCTGTCAAGTTTTATATCAATACAGTGACCTTTCTTCTCTAGCTGCTTTTCCACCACTCCAGCAAACACAGTCAGACCTGCCCGTTATCTTCAAACCGCTGTTTGGAGAGGCATCTCTATCAGAACAGTGGGAAAACATCCAATGCATATCAATTGGAAGACTTTGATTTTTATTTGTTCTGCATTTGCTCTGTCTTGCTATGGTACACAGAAATGACAGCAGGTCCACTGTATAAACTCTCAAACCACTTGATTCTTGTTGGAATTTGTTGGAGAAATTCAGTGTGTGAATGTTGAATACGAGTCATTTCTCATCTCACCTACTGCTTCCCCTTTGTTACACAATGTATTTTGCGACTGCGAGGCTGAAAGGGCCTGAAACATTTTTAGGGTGACAAACATTAAGCACGCTTATCTGTTAATTTAAAGATCTTGTTAAATGCAGAACATTTAACAAACATGCAAACAAGTAAATTGTTAAGTTCTGTTAGCAAGCATTTGTGCACTTACTGAAAATATTTAGATCCCTTTACTTTTTTTCACATTTTGTCATGTTGCAAAACCCAGTACCCCACAATGGCAAATTGAAAACAGACATTAACTGAAATATAGCATTTACACAAGTAATAGAAGCCGCAGTAGCAGTATCGCCAAGTGACAGTGATGTATTTGTAGGAAGCTCTGGCCTGGGCTCTTCTGTACACATTGGAGTACTGCAACAACTCACCTGCTCTTTATGGCAGAGTGGCCCAACAAAGGCCTCTCCTCTAAGAGACAGACACAACAAAGTTGCTGGACTTACTAAAAAACTAAAGACATTCTTTGAAAAAGAATATTCTCTAGTCTGATAAAGCCAAGATTGAAATTTTTGGCCTCAATTCTAATTCCAGGCATGAGTGGTTTGTGTGGTTGCTCAAACTGGAACTGTCATCAAAATCACAAAAAGTCAGAACAGACAGAAGAAAACAATGTAGTAATTTAACAACACTGACATTCCTTGTGTTTTTGTAGTATCTGGAAAAACTCAGAGGATTTTTAACAAATGCTGCATCTCTGTGTACTTAAGCCCAGTAACACTGAGACAGAAGCTTGTCCACCCTTAGGATAAAATGCCCAGGCCTAAGCAGAGTTGTAATGTATGCCGTTAAATGCAGCAAGGAATGCGGAGGCCTATACACAGGGGAAATGAAACCACTGCTTCACAATATGGCACAGAGAGTCAACCTCTCAGGTCAGGACTCAGCAGTCCACATCTGAAGGACAAGTGACACTCATTTGAGGGCAGCAATGTACTCATTGTTGCCAGAGAAGATCGATAGTTTGAAGGAGGAGTGAAAGAAGCCATCTACATCAAACAAGGATGACCATCCCTAAACAGAAGAGGTGGTCTACAACACCACCTTTCAACCACTTGCACAGTGCAGTTCTGAGAGCCCTCCATAGGCATCTTGACAGCCATTCGCACCTTGACATGTGTCACCAACAGGACAATAACCCTTAGGACACGGACAAGACGATGCAGCAGTGGCCAAACTCTGAATGTCTTTGAGTAACTCATGTGGCATACATAGTTCTGTAAAGCAACAACTCATGTTTATTTACAGTAAAAGCCTGCAGCTTTTCAGATGGTTGGTTTTGTTTGGTTTTTAGTCATGAGAAAAATAATTGTCATTTTATTTTAGTCCTGTTATTTAACTGTAAATAATGTGAAGATAGTATGATTTTTAGACACGTGCTTCTCTTGGTGAAAAATTGGTTATGGCCCAATACTATGACCTACACAATGTGAAGAGCAAAAGGAACCAAAAAAATCCAAATTGACCAGTCACAACCATACGGTCTGTATGGGAGTTTCTCCTGCTCAGATTTGCGCTCTCTCTCTCGTACCCTCCATCCAATCCACATTTGAAACTAAACGCGGTTTGTAAGGCCCTGAGCAATTCAGCTAAACGAGTTTCAGGTATGAAGAAGGAGAGTGACAGCGGCAAGCGGCCTCTGCTTGCACCACCGGCAGCGGCAGGAAGAAAGTGGAAGTCTTCCTCCGAAAAGACAGAGACGAAGAGGAGATGCGACAAATTGAGGGCTCAAAGCCGAGTAAACCTCAAGTCATCGTTTGACCGATGGAGAAAGCTCCGCCAAGATGTGGGCCTGAAAAGCGATGCTGATACAGCTGAGTTTTTGTTGAACATGTAATCTTTCATTTTTATTGTGGAAGTTGTGACTTTTATAACTGTCTAACTTTTATTATGCCAATGCTGGCTTATGAATGTTACTCCGCATTCAAAGCTGGCACCGTGTTTGGTTTCTGCTGGCCGGCTTGTTGCTCTGCAAGAGAGGGAGTGTCGCTAGGAGGCTCCGAGGGGATGGCGATATGAGCTCGGAGGGGAGGGATCATGGAGCACAGACGGGAGGGGTGTGTGTGTGTGTAGGGGGGGGTTGCTTTTTTTCAAACCTTTCTCATTGTCTTTCTCAACGTCGACCATAGCTTTAATATACAGGTCATGTTGCCTGCCTCTGGATAAAGGAGCTAACTGTCTGCTCTCTGTGACACAGCTGAAAAGCCAAACAAACAGCCTTTATGGCAAAAGTAAGCCCTGATATTTTACATAAAGTGCTGTCACTTGCTTCTCTAGCACCATGTTGCACTGACATACATGCATAAGGTTGAATAAGTGAATGAAGGGTTCAAGGAAGTTTAAAAAGTGACATGAGGAGTTTAGGGGCAGTTGAGCACCAATATGGACTCTAAATTACTGGCACTTTTGGCAAAGGATGATAAAAGGTGTATGTCAGATGAGGAATGTCTTCATCTTGGCAAAAGTGACAGAAAACTGAGAATTATCTGATTTTCAGATGTTTTTAAGGTTCTTGCTTCATCGCAGAAATTTCTATTCTTTACCCCATACTTCAATTTTTCATTTTGTATCCCTCCATTTCTCCTCTGCCAAACCAATCACTAGGGGAGGACATCATGTTTTGAGAGTGTGAGAGGATGACACAATATCTGTCGGCTTCATCCTCTCTCTCCCTTGCTGTCGATGAACACCGTGTCCCCTTAGCAGCTCTTATAGAGGCCCTTTACCTTCTCCCTCTTCTATCGCCTTACCTTTTTTTTTCTCTGATTTTTCAGTGGTAGTTTCACACCCTAAGAAATGCCAAAAATACTCTTGTTCTTTTGTTTGCCCCACCCCTCTGATCACTGTGGTCTTGTCAGAGATGTAAGGTTTGGACTCGAGTCCAAATGAATCTTGTAAAGCTTGGACTTTGTAGGACTTTGTTCTGTTTCCATTCTCCTCAGCCTTGTAGCAGTGCTCTTCAATCTTACCAAACATTACGGGTTTAATAACAGGTCATCATCCCTTCCCAAATAGTTTTGTACCATTTTTCCGTCGAGGTGTGTGAAAATACTACTCGAAAAAGAAAAAGACCCTTGACAAATAAAGGGCAAGGACTTACTTACTTTTGAGGCTTAACTACTTGTCTACACAAAAGTACTTATGGGCTCATCTCTCAGTTTCCATCTAATGTTTGTCTGCTGAGGCAGATGTGATCCTGTTTTAATCAGAACAGCTGTCTTCACAGGCTGTATTACACAACACATTTTACTCACTAAATGAGTGCAACACCAAGTTGCAGCAAACTTTTTGCATCTATTATCTTTTCCACTGACTGGAGTGAATGTGTATTGGGCTCTCTAAGGACTGGCAAAGCATGGGTTAGGTACACTCAGTACCGTGCCTGAATCCTTCTTGTATAGGCACTGACAAAGGACTGAAGCTGCTGCTCTGCTAATGGGCTGCCTTTGCTACACAGTCTAGTTTGATGTTACATAAGATCTGAGTTGGACTTGCCTTTCTGGACCTTTGGCTTGACCTTTGACTTTACCTCAACAATGTCAAACAAAGTTCTGGTCTTGCACAGACGATGCCATGCCATGTTAGATATGCGTTGGTATTTGGAGGTACTAAATAAAATCAGATTTCTAGAATTGTCATAGATTACTCCCTTTTTATTACTTCAAAATTGAATTTTAGCCATATATTGCTCAGAATGACGCCAAAGACCGTAAATCCAAATGGTCGGCTAAATCTGTAATTGCGCAACATTATTGGTCCCTGTGGAGTAAGAGGGACTTTGTAGCAGAAGGTGTAATGAAACACAGAACCAGAAAACACTGGAGACATATATCATACACTGGAACATGTCAAACAGAAGAGCAAAAAAGTATAAAAAGCATCCACCAAATTAAAGTTGTTCCCCTGAATACCAGAACAGGCAGTGAGTGAAAAAATGTGCTGCCATTAGTAGATGCTACTGCAGCTTTGTGCAAGTATTTCTGTGTTTTTTCAATTATGAGAGTAAACCCATGTTCATGTCAACTCAGTTGTCAAGACACCCAAGCAAATCAGAAATTGTCTAAGTTAATGACAGTGCAGCTCTTTTCAGTCAGCAAAGAGCTGCACATACATTCAAAAGCCGAATTCAAAGACAATAGTTAAAGCTCAACAACATCACCACTGAGCAACTGGCAAACAGTACAACACAGAACACGCAGACTAAAATCTGGATGTTCCTTCATGCAAAGAAGGCAGATCTCCAGTAGTCAGCTGTAGAGTGGCAAGCTGTATGTCTAGCTAGAATGTGATTTTTTTGTTTTTAACCATGCTCACACTGTTTGCCTCTTTTTAATGAACCATAAAGTGTGGTGTCTTATCCTGATCTTTCATGTGTTGATGTCACATCTATGTTGTATGATGCTTAGTTGAAAAGTGGAAATTAGGCTCGTGCCGATGGGCAGTCCGATGTGTGTTGGCGTTTGAGAGGACGATCAATGTTTTTTTTTCTTGCCAATGTTCTAAAACACACACGCCACAGCCGTGCAGTGCCACGTCCATCGTGCTCCGTCTCAGCTGATCGGCAGCAGAGTATGCAAGTGAAGCGGAGGAATGGATAGGCCCGTGAGCAACGATTGGAAACGATTCTCACATACTCTGATCGGTGCTCAGAC
>OMNW01016531.1:33244-67918 GCA_900303245.1 Selene dorsalis
CCCCCCCAACGATGGCATTGTCTACCAACGATCTCCCACGGGACGATTAGGGCGATCTGAAAATGTCAAGATCGCCGAACTCTAGTGGAAATGTGCTGTTTTTGCTCTGTCATTGAATGGGCGAGTCAGCTGAATGTTTAGGCCTAAGGCACTCCCAGCATGTGCTGTGAAACACACATGATAAACATCCAGAATGTATATGTGTGTGCAGCTTTATCTATTCTTGAACCGTAGATGGTTCAGCACAACATGCTGTTTTCACATGTCAGTGTAAAAGGCAGACCAGTCTGACAATTCAGTTCAGCAGGCAGCTGCTGGTTTTGGTCCCTATGCATTTATACAGATTTAACACAAATTATTTTTGGTTCTTTGGAAGGCTCCCCAGGCATCTTTGGCAATCAGCTGATATATTGAATATCGTGGTTTTCATGTAAATCCACAAGTGAGTCATCTGTAGTTAGTGTACATGATTAGATCCAACTATACTTATACAGAAAGATCAGAGGCAATGATGATTTTGTGCCATTTCAAAATTCTAGTGCTTAAGTGGTTCAATAACTGTGAAACAGCAGGAAAAACTGAATATTTTATCACCATTTTCATATAACAGTACCAGCATATCAACTTTGACTTTTGTGGAGCGTGACGATTTTACTCAACACAACATGATTCTCTTTTTCTTTATTAGTTGACAGGGATTCGTTTCACTCCGGTCAGTCTTGGTAATCATACCTCAGTAAAAATAAAACATTAAAGCTTTTCTCGGAGCAGCTAATGGGTCCTAGGGGTCTAACTAAGCCAACAATCGTCAGTTAAAGAGGATTTCTATTATATGGTCTCATTGCCTTATTGAGAAAATGTAAGTTTTTAGGAAAGAGAAATACTGTGTAGAAAAAGTCTTGAATGTACCTACTCCAGTGTTAAATGAATATTTACTTTGGCCTTCAGCAGCCTATTGACCATTAGGGACTCACACTCAGGACCTAATTTTCTGGGTCCAAAGCTTGTCATTTCATTCAGTTCAGTCAGACCTGAGAGCTGTGCTGTAAATTGTTGTGACACAGCTTTTCCATGCCTAACAACACAAAATAAAAACATATTCTTTATAATTTCGAGGTTAAATGTAGAAAAATTTTAATCCAAACAAAATGAAGTTGACTTTTTGGTATGAAACACATTTCCTGCATCTAGAGGTCTGTGGTCATATCATTGTTTACATTATTTATTTTTATTTTTTTGGTGTGTGTTTTATATTTGTAATATACTTTAGCTTTGGGGTTAAAACAAAAATGGAGAATTATACATGCATAATTTTTAGTCTCACAGTATGAAAACGTGTTATATGAAAATACACTAACATAAAAAAAGGAATGTGTCCTGTTCTCATTTTTTTTTGTTCACCTTGACAGGAACTGCAGTACAGACGTTCACTTGTGTTGCAGTTTGACAGTTTCAGCTGCTAACAGATATTTTTTGTTGTCAGCTCATAAGGCCATTTAAAAGTTCAGGTAATCCACCAGAAGCTGTCAAAGTGAAAAGCAATCTCTGCTTGTTTTTTTGTATTGAAACAGTTTATTCTCAAGTAGTTCCTTCCTATGCCCCAAAATGAACTTTTCGACAGTTGCATTCCTACAGTGGCCTTGAAGGGTCAACACAATACAAAAGCCACAAGCATTACACAAATCCCAAAGTCACAACATGAATAGAGAGGTCAACACAAATACAAATTGTGCCACGATGGAAATGAGCAGTGGTCCATTGATATTGTTGCATTCTTGTTGCGGCTTTATTCACATTTTTATTGTTGCCATGTACAATATTTGTACTGTGGCTTTTGTATTGTGTTGAAGTAGGTCACTGTACATTTTCCCTTGAAGCAAAGCAATATTTACTCTTTGGAAAGTGGATCAAGACAGAAAACAAAGAATACTGAGCAATGAGAAAATGGACTACATTTTAATAGCAGGCGGTTTTACATAGCAGTGCATTGTTATATTTGATATAAAACAAAAAAAACATGCTAAAAGTCCATGTGTATGTTAAGTAGCCTATTTTGAATCATTAGCACCACACACGACTTAACAAAATACTGAGACCTGCATGGTTTTTGCACATGGCTTTTCTTAAGCTGGTCGCAGGCTTCACGGTTTTATGCTTGCCTCCGTATGTGTCTTTTTAAATTTGTGCATGTGTGAGGTCTAAAGGAATATGTGTCTCTGGCTGGAGACACTGTGTGGGTCCCTCGATGCTCGCATAATTGAATGAAAGATTTCATTTTCACTGTAACACGGACCAAGACGAGCAACACGAACACCTTGTGGAATCGAACATCGCATGGACAAGTTTAGCTCACATTTTATCATGGCCCCAGTAAAATGCACTCCCACATATATGCAAGCAGGCAGGCCTTTCTGGTGCCTGGATACACTTGTTTTTTAGATTTGTGGAAATCTCCATGGTTCTCCACTTTCTCTAAATAATAATTTAGAGCAATAACGTTTTCTTAAAGTTATAAATACTTACGAAGAGAGTTGCCCAAGTGAAGTTGCAAATATTAGTATTGTTTTGAGGTGACAGTGTGACCTAACATGTAGAAGCAGGGAACAAAAAGAGAGTTGGCAGACGGCATTATCAAGCCCCCTGGGGAGAAACCATTGTGAGGTGTCCTTATAGGCACAATCTGATGCTGCTACTGGTGAGAGAGGGAGATTGTGAGACGTGAGAAGTCCTGGAACAACTTGTATGTGAAGATTTTTTTTTTTGTTATAACTGTTCTTTCTGTTTTGGACCTTCTTTTTGTCCCTTTTATCATGAAATCCTGAAAATAGAAAATACAGTTTTTATAAATAATTCTCAGAGCTTTTGAAAACTTTTAATTGTTTCGTTTAAAAACGTTTGTGAGACAGTCACAAACCTGTTATTTGTACTGTTATATTTTAGCAGCATCCATATTTTACCCTGCGTGTGTGTGTCTGTAGGCACGTGTTGTAAAACACAAACAGTTTAATCATGCCTGCAAACTCTAATGCAGTGTTTCAGAGCAGCAGCCCAGCGCACTAAGGTCTGTCTGGGGAGAATGGACTCCCAGCTGCGTCTCACATGAGCAGTCCAGTAAAATTAGTTGATGATTGATCCCACTCTAGTGGGAGAGGAATGTTTTTCTTTTCCTTGCTCCTAAATAGATATTGTATTCAAATAGAAGATCAACTGCTGACTTTGTAATCCCTGTGCAACTGTAGCTGACGAGCAAGAAAAGTCAAGTGTTGTATTTGTCTGTGTGCCACGCTTATCTCCTCTGGTCCCCACAGGCCGGGCTTGTCAATGTCTGTAGCTTCAAGCTGCGCTTAGCTGTCTCTGATATTAAAGAGCACTATCTCTGAGGTGGCCATTTGGGGAGACAGGTTTCTTTTCATTCCAACAAAGACGCTCTTTGCCATAATATTGTGAGCATTTTTTACCATGTCAAGCAGCGTGCACTTTCACCGTATAGCATTTGTAGTCTTTATCTCCTCGGATATTTCACACAATCTTCCCTTTGTGTGGCTTTATTAAAAATAATCTTCATGACTGCACTGTTAGGTACACTGCATTTACTGTATTTTATTAAACTCTTTATGTTCAATTAAAACACATATTTAAAGTGTGATACATTAAAATGAACAAGTAAATAATAAAAAGAATACATTTTCAGGATTAAAATAATTATCATACTTTAAGTCCCTTGTTAACTATTTGTTTTCATGAACACTGATCATCTGCTGCAGGGTTTTTTCAGGCTCCTAGAAACAGCTGAAAGAAAAAAACTGGAGAAGCAGCCTTTGTGGCCCAGTGCTTTGAAACTCAGCCTTTAACTAGTTTGGACTTTACAGATAAAAGCCTGGAATTCTTTTTATGCAATTTGAAGCACACACACCACTGTAATTCTTTTAAAATGTGGTACTTTTTAATTTTATGCATCCTATGCTATCTCTCTTTCAGATTATTATTATGATTTCTTTTCCATCTCATGTCACACATTTTATGTATTCTAGCTTCATCATTATGTTCATAATTACTATCAAGGGGGTGTTTTTTTTTTCTCTCATCCCGTGCTACTTTAATTAGACCATCCTATCTCTGTTTTCATGTTTTATGTCCATTTTAATTGTAAGCACTCTGTGCATTTAAGTTCTTTATTTTAAAGCACTTTGAGCTGTGTTTCTTGTATGAAATGTGTTGTACAAATCAAGTTAATTATTATTATTACCACCTTGATTATGTTTAGTGCTGGGCTGCAAAGGATTTTAATGAAGGGTTCTAATAATTTTGATAAAATTCAAAAGTTGTTTCAGTCTTTTGAAAATCCAGTATTAAAATCAGCTGCCCTGCATGCACCAATTAAGCAATAATTACAAAAGCATCCAGTTTTATCTCTACTTGCGTGAGTCCGGTGGTCTGTTATGTACTTATTAAAGTGAATTATCTCTGATAATCATTGTAATCGGGGTTCAGCTCATGTTAGCCGGCTTCCTGCTGAGTGCTAATGTCTAATTATACTGGAGCACGTCTTGATGGGAAGGGTGCCCCGCAGCCCTCCAGCTCCATGTTCTGCTATGCTGCTCCATCCTTGTCTAATCACACACTGGACTGTCAAGTACACATCATGCCCAATCACTAATGATAAGCAGTTGATCAAAGCAACCCGAAAGAAACTGATCAAAAGGACTATGAGATGTGGAGAGGGAGTGCATTCCTGTGAGATCATATTTTTCCCCCGAAGATGACCTTGATACCCTGAAGATGAGTCATCCATACACTTTCTGCTACTGTGTGAGTGCCTTGTGTGTGTGCACGCATGTGTGAATAAATCCTGCCATGCGTCTCCGTGTGTGTCCATCTATGAATGTGCATATGTGTGGAATTGCAGAGAGACTGTGGGTAGGAGTGTTTGGCTGGGACATGTGTGTAGGTGTTCAGTCTCTGCGGGCAATCAATAAGCAATACAGCTATAAAGAGATGTGTAGGGAAGTTGTTAAATAGTCTCTTTTAGTTCAACAGCTGCTGACTGAAAGAAAAGGCAACTCCGGAAAAGAAGAGCAAGCCTATTTTCCTGAAAGTAATGAGCATAGCAAAAAAAATGTATTTACTCTTATATTTGAAGCAATCCATCATTACCAAGACAGGCGATAGACATATAGGCTGCATATTAAATATTAAAAATCTGAATGCTCATATGAAAACCTTTTGTGCAGAGGACACAGATTTGTACTTCACCTACTGTTGTCTTTTATGAAAATAAATTGAGTGGAAATCTGCTTCCAAGGTTGGTCATTACCAGGGGTAGGTAGAGTGATTTCATGGCAGCAGATTGGAAAATGGCCCTTTGTTACAACTCCATTTACATAGAGAAATGCTGATGGTTCACAATAACAAATGTGCCATAGTCGACAGAGAGCCGCTCTGCCCGTTGTCTTTCACTGACACTTGATAGTAGTGCATGTACAATTATGCATAATGCACTAATGGCGGTTCTCATAACTGTCAGAGAAGCTGTGGGTAAAGTGTTTCCTTTGCAGACAACTTGATGCTAGGTCTACCGCCGGCACGTTTTGATTTTGCTGACGCCAGTACCCTTGACAACAAAATAGCATTGTATCAGCTGAACGCCTGCCTGGGCCATCCTCACAAAGTTATTGAAAAAAAAAATAAAGTTTGAAATTGCTTATTGAGTATCACAAGTTTTCTTTGCTCATTAGACTGAAAAAGAGAAATCTCAAAGACTGACAAAATGAACACGGTTCAATATCTGGATATTGAGTCTTTGAAGTTATTAAACATTGTTTTTTTTTATTTAGCAAAGGACAAAAAATCCTTGTTTCACAAACCTAAAGGATGATGTTTCTATAACTGCGGGGAGCAAAGCAGACATCAGCACAACATTAAAGTATTCATGGAGATATATATTTCATGCTGACTGGTCCATAAGGATTACAGTGGGACACATTAATGGGAAGAAGCAACCATTACAACAACAAGCTGATGAAAAATTGATTATGTTTTCTTGCTTAACTCTGTTAACTATGTCAGAAGGTAATTAGCGACAACAACGGTTACAGTTTAAATTGTACTGAATTGTTCAGAAATCTTGTCTGCAATAGAAATATGATCTCTCCTGTAGGCATAATGTACGGTTATTCCTCTGCAACATAATTACAACTTCAGAAATTCTATAAGTCATAATGTGTACTACTTATAACTGTTTCAAAAGATGTGTTTTGGAATATCAATTCCAAATACCAATTTAAAATACCAGCAAATGTCTTGAGGATCCCAGATATTCAACTTAAAACAAACCACTTTAAACCAAGTAGGAATAGAGGTTGTATAGTGTCATTTGCAACTAGGAGAATTTTATTTGAAACCATAAAGTAAGAAAAATGTAGACACTTACTGATATTGTAATGCTGGTGCCATGTACATATTAATTTAAAAAGCATCATTTTAGATGCCTTAGTTGAATTTCTGGAGATTTTTAGTCTTTTATTGTTCCATTTATTCAATTAGTGTCATTCTTACAAAATTGATTTGACTGCTGTTTTGTACGCGTCCGTATCTGAGCAATGTGTTGGCTGGAAAAGGTTTGAGAATATGAGCGCTGATGTCTATCTGCACTTGCTGATTCTATTTTGTTGAATCTGACACTACGTGTAGACACGAAAAATAAAGTTACATGTCCTCTTAAAGAAATAAAGTAAAAAGTGACAAGATCAAATTGCACTTAATTTTTGAAGTTGTGTTATGAACTCAACTCTGGTTTCTTCATTTCTTTTTCTGGATAGGAAAAAGTTGAGAAAGGAGAAGAAAGAAAAAAAGTTTTGGTCAAGTGTGAAAGAGTTGATGTTGCAATCCAAGTATTTTAATCATTGCCGCAGGAATTTACTTGCCAGTGTCTCATGAAGTCAGCTGTCACACACACACAGAGAGCACTCTGAGTGGCATTGCCACAATATGGCAGAATTAGAGAGAGCAGTTCCACACACTGTGGTGGTTTGTTGAAGAAAATTATTTATTTATTCTGGGCCTCCCTTCGAGTCCATCTTCACTGTTGGCAGCTCAAAGGAGTTTCTCTGAAGACTTATTCTTCGCAGCTAATCACTTGTTACTTGGATCGAATGAGTACAGTAAGTCACACTTGCTTGCACTTTACAGAGAAAGAAAATAACCACAGCTGGATCTTCGCCTGGCATGAGGTGATTCTCTCGAAAGTGATTGGATTTCAGAGAATTCCCCTCCCCTGTAATGTATAAGCACCTCATTTCTTTTTAATTTAAGATTAACTTTACTTTTTCTGTCTCAAACTCCAAAGACACGGGTTTAGTGTGCGCGCTTGCCTTTGTCTGCCGGCTGTCTCTCTCTCTCTCTCTCCCTAATATGTTTTGCTCGTTCAGTGCCATCAGTTACATGTCTGCCAAGCATCACACGTCGTCAACTTGCTCCCAATGACATCCCACTGTTCTGACCATTGATTGGCAGGTCAAGCAGCGAGCGCAAGCAGGAAATCAATAGCAGAGGACCTCTAGACAGTACAGGGGGAGTCTTCAAGGAACTGGCCCGCTGGACACTGCCAATCACCAACCACAAAATGTAAGGCCAGCCAGCCATGAACAAAAGCTATCTTCAGGCAGAAACACTAACTTAGATAGTAGATGGATTTATGTTTAGAGAGAAGTTTTTCTCATAGTCTGAGAGCAGGGAAGAAAGGCAGGCGAAGTTGTCAGGAAATATATTTGCATTACTTATGCTCATTCATATGCTAAAACTCAAGTGGGATCTAGGACCTTTGGGATTTGGCATTACCAAATGTAGGCTCTTTATCTTAACATGCAGTTGCACCAGGTCTGACAGTCTAAGCATGACAGAGCAAGCTTATTAGCATCTAGTCAGCCATTTCCAACCACTGTAACACATAGAAGATACAAGCGGAGTATACACAGCTATATTCACCCTCTAGCCTCCTTAAAATATGGCCTGAGGGACCCTTGAGGCTTAGTGGAGTTACGCTTTGTCCTCCTTGGTGATGCTTTTCCCATTTTTCTCAGACACACTTTTGGATGCCGTTGGCGCATCACCAAAACAAACACTCAGCTGCCACCAGTGACAATAATTCTAGACCAGGTTCGAAAATAAAACCTGAAAAAGGAAATGGAGGACTGTAAATTTAGCACTGACACTCAGGCCTGCCGCCTCACCGTATACAGTGTTGTAGCTTAGGCTCTTGGAGGACCCAAAGGATTTTTTTTTCCTATTTCCCAGACAGCACGCACTTCTCACAGAGACATATCTTCATAACTGTTAAAGCCAAGATCACTTTCTGCCTCAATATGTGTTTCACTACCCTTGCAGTTTTATCCTCTGTCTCACCATCAGTGACCTTTGAACCTGGTCATTTATCTCACTGGTCAAAATCTGTTGAGATGAATCACTGTGCACAACACTCAAGGGTGTGAACTTGATGAAACAATGGAACAAAGAACATCATAGACACAGCTTTGGCAAAATCTAAAGGCAGATGTAAAGCAAGAGTAGTTTCCACACTGATGAAGTATTTACAGGTGGCATTTCTGACCAAAAATAATATCATTTCAGGGCAGACGGGGAGAAATTGAACGTTTGCATGTAATTTTGCCTTATGAGTTTGTTTGTTTGAAGGACGGTTCGCTCCTTCAGAATAAGAGCAGAAATGCTGTGACCTTGCTTCTGCGTGCTGACAGTTGGTGAAGCATTTGAACATGTTTCAACTACTGTCACCTTGGGTGCCTGCCATGCACCTTCCCTTTCACAGGGCAGCTGACAAAAAAAACAAAAAACAAACTGTATTTCCATGGTAACCATTGAAATTAAAAATGCATCTAAACTTCCTAGTGCTAAAGGAGAATGGCAGGGGGGAGAAAAAAAAGCAATGACAGCAGGCAATAGTGTGCTCTCTGGATGCTTGACAGAAATGTACCACATTGCGCCAATGTTCCAAACAACCGCACATACATACACCAGTGTACTAACAATCACCTACACATATCATCACATTCACCTCCAGCGCACACTGAACAATGGAACGGCACTCGGCATAAATTCTACTGTTGCTGACAATGGCTTCTCGGCAGCCTCTGCCCATCTTTTTACGATCGCTTGGATCTACGGCACATTTCTAATGCTCTGTGGATAGATGTTGTACTCTGAGCTCATGTCTTCACCCTACATTTTAAATGTGGATGTTTGTGAAATGGACTGGAATGAAATAGAGGGCGAAAAAAGAGCCTGTATCTTATTTCCACCTCTTGCCATCTCTCTCCCTCTCCCTCTCTCTCTCTGACTTCTGTTTGCCTCTCTCCCTGGAGATTAATGATAAAAATGTCCAGCATTTCCTTTCCTTCGCCTTCAACCACTTTTTCAAGATGGGGTGATAATAACAACCACTGAAATGGGTCAATTACACCGAGGGCTGAGAATAAGTGGTTAGACTTAGCTCGCCAGTTAGGACTAAATAGAAATGATGCAAACCTCAGTTTCCCACTGAACTCTTTTGGAAACGTTGGGTTTTAGTCAAACTTGACATTGGCTTTGAATTCCATATTCAGTGTTTTCATCTTGAAGAATTCTGTAATATTTCGGCTGAGATGGCATCAACACATCGAAGGGGCACATGAAGTGGTGTTCACAGGGGCTGACTGCCATGTGCAATAGTGTTCATAACTGCCAGCTGGCGATATAAAAACTATATTAAAACATCAAACAGCTTGGAGAATGGGACAAATCCCACACTACTGGTCAGTAAGGGCAGTTGTATTCACACATAAAATTGAACTGTAGTTTTAACAGCAGAATTTTTTTTTTCTTCCACTATTTCTCTGAATTTTGCCTTTTTATGAAACAATTAAAGGTAGAGTAGGAGATCCTGGAAAAGCAGTTAGAGAAGGCTACATTTTGAAAATGCACAATTCAAAAGTCCAAGGCCCTTTCTTCAGACTTCTCTCTGAAGCCTCCAGAGCACGCGAACGCGCCATGCTTGTTCTTTTCTGCCATGACGTTGCTGCAACCCGATGAATTTAGCAAATTGGCATAAGCCATGGCATCGTATTTTCCTTATTGTAAATTGTTGAAGACTGTCAGCACACGTGCCATTAGTGCATGAAGACGGGTACGCACAGAGGGGGGAGGAAGGGGCAGATGGCGTTCCAAACGATCGGATGGTGTTTTTACAGGATTGTCCGTTGCACAGGTGACTGACATTTTTCATTTTTGTGAAAAAACATTTAATTAATTGGTTGCAATCGGTGCGTGAAGAGGATTTCAACCAATACAGTCAAAAATGCCCCAGAAAAAGATCCCCTCCCCTACCTTCAAGGCATTTGTCATGAATTCCTGTGGTGTGATTCATTTTACATACCTTGAAGTATCTGTGACTTAGACTGAAGTCATACATGGTATTAAAACCAGAAATCCATACAATCAAGCTTATTGACTCCAAATGTTTTTTTCTAGGCGCATGTTTCTTGTATAAGGGATAATTAAATTGTTTCCACTGTTCAAAATAAATCAAAATAAGTAAATTAATAAAAGAGGAAGACATACTGTAGCAATTATCCCCTGAGTTTTAATCATAACAATCTCTGTTGGTTTACCATCATTGTTGGCTGCAGATTTCACACATTGGTAAAACATTACACAGCACTGATTTGCTTCATTTACTTTTAATTGGAGGTTTCAATTCAGAGTGAAAATGGCAGCTGTGTAATTAAAACCATCTTATGTGCAGATATGCTATGTTGTAAATTTAACTTGAGTTCTGTAACAACAGCTTCTTTAAAAGCTGTTTTATAGCGTGTGAGATATTATTGGACAGTTGTACATAAACTAGAAAATATATTCTCTTCTGACTGAACGTCAAATATAAATACTGGCCTTAGTTTACTGTCGTATACGAGCAAATTCCGCAGTGACAACAGACAAGGTTACAGAGTTTTTACAAAAATGTACAACCACAGCTGTTACCAAGTATTTTAATGCCACTAAAACTAGAAATCCGAAATCTGTCAACAGTGTTAGATGGCAAACAAGTTAACAATGTGTGTGTCCATGGTCCGGGGTCAGAGGATCATCAGACAAAAAAAAACATTAATTCTTCATCTTCACCTTTTAAAAAGGGAGGCAACAATCACCAGGTCCCAGACTCCACGTTGACAAGCCAGGGACTTCTCTGATGACGAGTGTGCTGACAGGACAGTGTTTTGGCACTCTGGCCAAACGATTTCACTCTTCTTTGCCGTCATTTTAGCCCAGGAGCCGCATGTCATAGGTCAGACAGAAGAAAATACTTAGCTGCTTGTTATTCCTCTCTGCCAGCACTCGGGAAGGATCTGGTGAGAGACAGATGAGCCTGTTTCCCTGAATAGAAAGACAGAGGGTTTATGAAGGGCTGCTGCCATTGCCAGTACCTGCGTCTGTTTGTTGCAGCTCTTTGCCTTGGGGACAATGCTTGGAATTATTAAGTGAGTGCATGAGTTTAAAGTTGCAGTTTGGGCACAAACATTCCCAGGAGCAGGCACAATAGTGAAAAGCTAACATTTCTCATGTTGTCCTTCCCTTCCTGAAATGGGTTGATGACCTTATCAACCAAACTATACAAGTGACACTGAAATAGGGAACTTTCACAATATACAAGTCATGAAAAATAAAACGATGGCCCCAGTCTTCAAACCTTTGTAGAGAGTAATCAAAAATTATGACAAAATTGGAGGGATGAAGCAAACATACAGATGTGTATAACAGCAACTTCACTTTCTATACCTTCTACATTGTGTGTAACTAATAATTCTCATGATGAATTCATATTTTATTTTTAATCTAAATTAACTTTAAATCGTTCAGTCTATGTAATGTAAAAAAAAAAAATCTAATGAAAAACAAACACTGCAACCTCAAGTTGCAGCCCAAAAGTAAAGTTGTCCCTGAAAGTGAAATAGTAAGCAATTTAAAGATGACACTTACATTTCTGTCACTATCACGATACAAAAATATTGGCAAATTGGCAAATGTTTGGCAGTTTTGCTTGACTAAAGCAATTATTTTATTATTAAAATCGTCTTGGGATAATTTTTTTCAACTAATTGATTAATCAGCCAGTCATTGCAGTTTAATGTTGCACACAGCTCTGTCATTGTTGTTACAAAAGTGATTAAATATTGATAAGATTATGTAATGATATGTCATTATCATTGTGTTAAGCTGTGTCAAAACAACTGCAGTGTGAGTACACTGTTTATCGCAAACTTGATTCAAAGTGTTGGCAAATAGTTTCTGTAACTTAATTGGCTATATTTATTAATAAGTAAGTGAAAAAGCATTGATTTTGACAGTGGAGGGTGAGCTTCTTGCTGTGAGATAGCTAGACCTCTTGCTGTTTCCTGCACGCAGGACTCTGGCTGTGTAGCAGTGATTGCAACATATCCTTCTGATTACTGTCAGTGAACGTTATTAGGTGTGTTCTGATTGGGTTTGCATCAGCTGCAGGGTTCACTCTACAGGCTTCATGGGAATATGCAAAGTGCTTTGGCAAGTAAACCTCCATCTTAAATACAATGCTGCTACCGCTTTGCTTTTGTGGCCGTAATTTGACACAGATGCTGGGTCTGTCACAGAGCTAGTGGAAAACACATTAGCGATGGAAAAGCCAGCATGTCCCTTCATCCAAAGACAAAGCTGTTTGAGGATTGTGGCATAACCACCAAAGGATGCCTTTTGATTTTTTATTTTTTTTTTTTCACAATGCCATTGCTTAGTCCTAAAAATGCCTTTGCCTGTGCGATTTGGAATCGTTGGACTAGAAACATATGTTGCTGGACATTCTTTAATAATCTCCAACTCTTTTAGGGAATCGTATTCGATATTTGTTTTGAGAGATGACGCCTTGGCATTGATCCCCTTGTTGAGCTCTGGGAGGTTCCACCACCACAAAAAAGTCACATCTAAGAAGGCAAAATCTAGCCTCCCTTTTCTTGTCTCTACATTTATGAAAAATCACATGCCACCAGTCTAACATTTTCAGCTTTCATCTTACTATATCTTTAGCAATAAGCAAAGTCAAGAAGTGGGGATATGCAGTATCATCCCAGTGTGCCTCCAATGTTGTTCCACCTCCACAGGCAATTCTCAAAGGATTACATACACAGTGAACAATACATACATACATTCTCAGTCCTTAATACTGTTTGCGTGTGTGTGTGTGTCTGCTTGCACATCCCATTATTTAAAACCTTGGCCAGTATTATCTTTTGTTGAGCCAAGAATCAACATTCACACATCAAAGAGAGATGGTATGCCGCATGTTAGCATTACCCGTGCCTTGTAAACAACCGGTGTTTTACCTCTTATAATGGTATTAAATAGGTAATTGTGGCTCTGACAAATTCAAATACACATCTCCACCATCATCTCATCCGTCCAGTTTCTTTTCACTTCCTAGACGTAATGCTGCTCATTCAATCTGAAAGCAATTTAGCCCATTAGCTTGATGTTTGGGAGGCCAACTAAACCATATGCATCTACTCTCCAGCCTTCATACGGAACTATAGGGCAATTTGTTTGTTAATAACACGGGCAGTATTTCTCTGTGTTGGAAACAGAGCATTTCTGACAATAATGCAAAGAACAACAGGATGTATGGAGGGATTGCACAAACTCTCATTGAGCAGGAGGAAACATTTACAGAGATCTGCACAAGGTTAATTGGCCGGGTTACGTTCAGCACTGTAAGCTCCGTAATTAGCAAGGTACTTATTCTGTTCAACCTTTGCTTCAAGTTACCATGAACTGCAGCAGGGGGGTGTACACAGTTAAAAGATGCTCTCCAAATGCCAAGTATGAAGTCTTCATGTATGTTTTTAAATGTAATTTTTTTTTTTTTTTTGAATTTTAGAAAGCAACACTCTCTTATGCCATATATAGTTTTAAATCAGCCATGTAGCAGTACTCACTCTTAACCTTTTATCTTAGTCAAACAATGGCCTTGGTGTGGACCTGAGCTGTGAATAATTCAGTAAAAGAATGAAAATCCTCTCTATAAAAGTCAAGTCAAGGATGGAAGTATAGCATCTTACACAAAAAAAGTGCACAATAAATTAACCATAAATTTGTATAAAACATGTTTCTTCCTTCTCTTTGATCATCTTGACTTGCTTCAGATTTATTTTGGGATGGACCCCCATGCTTGGAAATTCTGCCCAGGTTGATTATGTTGAATATTGTATTCTGTCTCTCCAGTGTTGGTGATTGATAGTCAGTTTCTTCACAGTGGTAAAGGCCACAGAACACAGCAACATATTAAGACACTTATAACCATTTAAACATCTTGTTCTCGTCTTCTAACATCTGAAGTAGTCATCATATACCATTTAAATTGAAAGTGTAAAAACACTCCAAGAGCCAGAAAACTCTTTTGGCTGATTTGAAGTAAGAAGAGGGTGAAATTAACTGGCAACTCTGCTAAATAAGCATCCAGTCGTTGGCATAGCCCCAGTGATTGCTGTTTGTCATTAGTGCTATCATCTCTTCTTTCTTCCTCGTTCTCCCAAGAACACGCTATTTTCTATTTTTTTAATCTTATTTAATCAGTGAAAGTCATCAAAATATTTTTACCAACCACTGCCTACACCACAGTCAGTGAACGTTTTAATGACTTCATGCTAGCTTAACGAAAACTGATCCCAATTATTGCACTTTTGATTTGAGACCTCCCTTACTCAGGGGTTATTAAACTGAAGTGTTTTTTTTGCCATTTTATCCACTTAAAGGAGGCAGTGAACTAGTGTATATGGGTTTGATGATCATTCCTATTAAATGTAGTTGTGATAAACCAGAAGTAAAGAGATTTCCAACTTGTCTTTATGTAGTGAACAGATGATTATGGCATTGTTGAATCATAATGGATTTGCGTTTGAGGGTGAGGATAATGTCTATTCCTGTTAATTTACCCACAGAATCCAACTTGAAATCTGTAAGCCATTTAGTCTCTGAATATGAACATGTGCTCTGTTCTCTATGTGAAGAATGATTCTGTGCTGCAGACACACTTGAAGCTTTCAGGTAAGGACTCATCAATCACCGGCCCACTTCTGACATTAACTTTTTTGTCAATGCCACTGTCTCCAGTTTGTCTGCAGACTGAAAGATTTGAGAGGCACTTTTTATTTGCACGCTTTTAACTCCGCCCAGCTGGGGTAATGGAGCTGGTTGTGTGCAAGCAATTAATGCAACCACAATGCCAAAAGTGGTGATTTGTCATACACCGGTGATACATAATCATTATATGGAATGTAACGCTCCTAAACTGCCCAGCCTCGGTTGGTGTTGTGATTCTGCCCGTCCTCGGGTTTCTATGGTCTTCTACTCATTTGCACATGCACAGTCAAACACGAGCAAATCATACACTGTTTCCTGTAATATGTGTTGCATTTTGTTTTGCTTACTTTCATCCTTGCCTTCATCTGTGGTTGCTTTTGTTTAGATCAATATGCAGAAAAAATGACCCTCCACAAACATACTTAACCTCCTTGTCTCTTTGTCAAACAGTTTTTTTCCCTCCCTCTGACTGCATGGTGGATATAATTAAAATGCAGCCATTACATGTTGTTGTGTAGACTGTCATTTGTTGTGACTCCATAAGCAACACTGCTGCTAATTTATCGTACCTCTAGTTTTAACTCCCTGGACTCTCTACCTCCTGTCTTCTCTTGCCCTTAATATGAAGGCATTTCAATAGCAATGAAGCCCCTAGGCTGACAGCCATGAGATTAGTATGAATGTATTACCCCCTTGGGTGCCATAGCCTGTAATAAGTTCCCCATTAATCGTATCCGTTGGGGAAAATTTGTTTAGGCCTTAATTACATATCATTAAAATTGGTCTTGATTCTCTGTGATTTAAGCTCAGAATTAGACTGCACATTTTCTGCTTTCTTTGCCTTTGGCCATTCTGCAAATTTATGTTACTTTGGTTTCTCCACCAGTGTGATTTCTCATGGCCTCAGTGATTGCACTAATGTTTCCCTGTTCCTTTAAACACACTTGTTTTCTCACTGTGATTTTAATTTTATAGTTTTTGCTTTGTTTGCCTGTGTTTTACACAGTGATGTCTATTTTTCATCTCTGTCTTGTCTCTCTTTGCAGAGCTCTTTAAAATGTGCTTTATAAATGCTTTAGTTTCTTACTTAGTGTGGAGAGAAAGAAACTCTGTAAGCAATATAAAAAAAACCATTGTTTCAAATGCAAGACTCACTCACTGGAATGAGAGGAGGATACTGAGCTTTGTCAAGCCCAGTTAGTCCAAAGACATACAAAACATATCTTTAAATGGAGGCTTAAATTTCATACTGCTTTCTTCGAGAGGATTTTCCATTTACACTATTGGAGCATGAAACAGAATCATGGTTGTCTTTAAATCCTTTTACTTGACTTGCCAAAACACTTTGAAGT
Source organism: Selene dorsalis (assembly GCA_900303245.1). Classification (NCBI taxonomy): domain Eukaryota; kingdom Metazoa; phylum Chordata; class Actinopteri; order Carangiformes; family Carangidae; genus Selene; species Selene dorsalis. The sequence continues at coordinate 49,750 of OMNW01016531.1, forward strand.
CAGCTGCCAGCAATGGAGTTCACATCTGATTTTGGCTGAAAGACACATGAGAGGGACAGTCGAGCATGGCTGCTATGCCATATCAAATGATATTCAGAATATCGTACATGGAAATACCTCAGCTATCCTATGGTCCTGTTGTGGCTCATTACAATGTTCTTTTATTGTTTCACTGTTTAACTTTCATGAGACCAAGCTTAGTGCGTGGCCTATACTGTGAAATATCTCCATGGTTTTGTCCTGTAGTAACAGTAACTTGATGTTTGAAGTTTTCCGGTTACAAAATTGACTTTGAACCCATCCCTGCCAATAAGACGGTTTGGTCACTGACGAGGCACCATGTCGAAAGCATTTCTAGAGTTTTAGGTCCCTGAAAGTAATTAAAGCAACAGTGCCTCTACAAATGGTGATGATGATTCAGTGTTTGTTCATGACTCACGGTTATCCAAATCCAAAGTGTGTCCACTTAGAAGATGTCCAGCAAGTGACTCATAACACTTTTCTATCACATTATTAGATGGAAATAACCATCTCCCATTATTTTTGCATTTCTACTACTTGGGCCCTCTCAAGGGTTACGTGCTTTTTGAATGCGATTTTTTTTTTTATTTTGCCTCTAAGCTGAGTCAGAGGTTAAAACTTTATATCTGACTTAATATAATATTTTTGATGTTTTTTCACAATGTTTTTTTTTTTTTTCTCAGAATCACCCTAAGAGCATTAAATTAACTCTGTCAGTTACTTCTAGGTCACAGGTCACAACTGCATTGATTTGATGTCAACATTGAAGCTGCAATATACATTAGTATACATTATATTAATTTTGAATTTTTCTTTGCAGTGGTCTCGTTAAAAGTAATGGTCCTTAAAATTAGATGAATTACCAAAACAAACAGGTTTTTGATTTAGCAGAATGATGGAAATGTAAGTGGCAGGGTAATTGATGATGAAAATAATCGTCAGTTTTAGCTCTAGCTGAAACCATCTGTGATGCCCAAAAAATATTTTGATACAGACAGATTAATTATCTTTTATATCTTTACTTTAGGTGTATTTTTTCTTCTGACATTAGACATCAGTGCTGAAGTTCTATATAATGACCAGTAAAGTTTGTTATGTTGATTGATTGCTAAGATGTTGATTGCTTGACCAAGATGTTTTGTCTTTGATGGGGTTTAAACAATGTTTTGGCAAAGTAGATACTTGGCTCTCAATGAAACTATTATTGACCATTATTATTATTTATGTGTGTATTATTTAACATTGGGCACTGGAGAGAGAGGTCCAATATGTCTTTGAGTTGCCTTTTTTAGGTCTTAAAGTATTTCCTTTTAAAATGTTTTGAATTATGGTCAGCAGAATAAAAGGATTCAGTGTCTTGAGCTGAATTTTTCACTACACACATTACCTCCTATGTGACTAAGCTCATGAAATCTTTTCCTTGGATTAGAAGTAATCAGTCAAACTGCGGGTGGGGATTCTAGCTGCTAATGTTTTTTATTAACTTTTATTATTTATTTTTCCTGTGGTAACGGATATCTAGTCATACTGGTGTGAGGCTGCATATAAACAGTTTAACTAGTCAAATTGAGATCTTAAACAGCCTGTGGGCAAGGTCTGAGTATACACGTAGGTGGTAATAACACCTGCAATACCTGCAGCACATGATGTTTACTTTTCCTGAAAGCATTTAGCTAGTGAAGAGAGCTCAGACAAGAAGGCTGTTCCCATAACGAGCAGTCTGTTGAGCTGTCAACAGTAACCTTTTCACAGCTTCATTCCCCCACACAGACCACCTGTAGAGCGGTGGGTGTTTTTTGGCAATGCATTGTGCTTTATTAAAGATTCAGATCCGAGCCATCATGCCTGTTCGTCAGTTTTTTTGTGTGTGTGTCTCCAGTAGAAAGACACATAGCTGAGAACTATGTTTCACAAGTCTCTACAGAAAACAGTGAGAAAAATTAGGCTTTTCTGAATGTGACCCTGTACAGGATAGACATTATTTATATTGGCCTGCTATACGGTCTGCTCCCCCAGTTAGAAACCTGGGAATGGCAACAGTTCATTGGAGCAATCTGACTCGATATGCCGATGATTTATCAGACCACTGGGACCATTTGGACTTGTAAAACATGAGGTGAAGCCAAGACCATTAAGCCATGTAATCAGCCATGGTGAGTCTGATACCACACTCCCTACTTCAAAATGTTTACGGTCCAGGGACCAAAGCACATACTTGTTGGTTGTTACCGCTGCTCTTCGCTGTTTTTCTTCTGTTTGTCTGAGCAATTATTTCCTCTTTTCAAAATCTTGCTGTATGCTCCATTTGTACAAATTGAGCATGTGTGGGAACCAAAAAGTTCTCCACAAAGCATTTTTTTTTAATGCATTTCCTCTCACTGGGTTGTAATAACACAGCACAAGAGGCTTTGTACATCTATGCAGCAATATGTTCGCCAGATGTGATGGTCCCACATAGTCCTACTTGAAAAACATTATCTTCTCCAATAACAACAGCTAAATACACCTTTAAAATTACTCCTGCAAGCTTCCATCAGAGCTAAACACAGGGAAATTAGTTGACTGGTTTAGACTTAGTTATTACTCATATGTACTGGTCCAGCAGCATACGAAGCTGTTCCACTAACTCTTTTCCAAGAAGGATGGTATTGACTGATTTTTCCCTAATGATGCCTCTCAGGCAGACTGTCGTATTTGTAAGTGGCTAAAGGCTAGACACTTAACTGTAGCCACAAGGTTTTTTTTTAAGGTTCATTACAGCAAGATAATGGTTTAACTTTTGTGCACAGACGTCAGGGCAATGGTAATTTGTCAGATAAGTTTTCATCTTGCCATCCAAGATTAATTTCCATATCCCATCGTATTTCCCTAAAGACTTCTCTCTTAAGTAAGTGAGCTTCAGGTCATAAAGGTATTCAGTTAGACCCAAAAAAGGAAAAACCTAAAGCACATGCTATACCTGTATATAAAACACTCAGACGTGTCCTTCCAACAAAAAAGCAAAACTGCTTTTTTTCTGTTTAAAGGAAATATGTAGAGGAAAGTAGGTCTTGAACAAAGTTTCCCCTTCTTGCATTTAGTGCATCCCTACAGCCCTTGTAATTCTCATTCTGATTCTTAGCCTCACTCTGGTTGTAAGATTGACCCATCATCCCATAAATCAAAAACCTATATATTGGTCATCGCTCAGGAATATTACTGGAAACTATATAATTTTTATTTGCATGATAAATCTGAACAGGTATCTGTAACACTCTTCTGTTATAAATTTCATCCAAGAAACCGCGCAACCCTTCAAGACAAAATGGAGTCGTTACCCTGAAATTGAACCTGAATGTACTTACTCCAGGTGGGTTTTTAACGCAGTCACAACTTGTTTTCTATACATCACAACAGTGACTCAAAGCCTCACTTTTTATCCTGATTATACCTGGTGCAGTAACCCTGAAGCTTTGAATGAAATAGTGTAATTTTCTTTTAACATTGGTGTCTTCACTATACTTTACTGCTGCTCTAACGGAAGTTGTTATTTTATACCGTCGGTGGGCAGACAGTTGTTAAAGGTGCCCCGTGGAGTTTTCTCCTAAACAAACCGAGTTTGATGTTTACGTTGCGTGATACTTACCAAAACACTTTGCGTGTACCCTTGAGGCCTGACAAATATGTTGATTGTCAAGGCAACCCCCATAACTTTTCAAAATCCTATTTTATCTTATACATATATATATATAAGTGTTGGAACTTTTGAGTATTTCATGTTGATTTTCTTGTGCTAAACTCTGAGCATTGTATGTTGGATCCACCTATCATAGTCCCTTCAATTAATACCTCGGCTCATATCAGTAGGTTTAACATGCAGTAGTAAGTAGCATGGTGAAATTTTATCTGATGTTTTTTTTTTTTTTCACCCTGGGTGGTGTCTGCCAGGCTGTGTGCAGACTCCAATTTCTCATTGGTGAGGGTTATTGTAACTGTTGGCACCCTGAGAGCAAAATCAGCAGGCACTACTCAGGGCTGAAATCAGAAGCTGCCAAATACTATTTTCAGGTTTGTTGTTTTTAATTGCTGGTGCATTGATATGATCTTTTGCTTGTTGTCCACCATCAGCTGTCAATCAGTGAAACCAACTGCTCTGCAATACCAAAAATTGTATGTCTTTACACCATACCTTTACACCCTCGAGTACTTGGTTTGAAACTAAAAAACACTCTAAGCTAACTGTGACAGATTGGACGCTGTTGTTTTTGTGCACTTGAAATGTGCAGACACATGGTACGGTAATTGGAAAAGAGATGAACGAAAATGTATTCTCATCTTCTAAAAAAAAAAAAAAGAAAAAAAAAAGGGAGTCTGTCTTTTTTTATGTGACTTGACTTGGAAGCACAACATACCTCTTCCCTTGGTTGTCTGCTTGTTAATACAATAACTCATCTATTTAGAAGGTCTTGGATATGCAACAGAGTCTGTGGTTACAAATCGCCTTGATCTCTCATTGCCTCAGTCCTCTCAGACAGAGCTTACCCCTCAGAGGGGAGGAAGCCTTAAAATGACTATTCCATACTCCATCATAAAAGAGGTGTTTTCTTTTGATGATAACGATAAGAGGAGAGGAGGGTGGGGGCTGTTAGGGGAATTGGACTCACCCTCTTCCCTGGAGATATTATGTATTTTAATGTGATTGTATGGGTAATGCATTTGTTCAACCACAGGTTCACGTGTTAACAACAGATTTTATAAACCCCAGAGTACTTTTGGAAAGGAGGAGATTTTAGGTCATGTCCCTCACATCTGTGTAGTACATCACTGTTAAAATCATACTGTGTAAATGGGATCTGGGACAAAGGAATGGATGTGAAATTCAGCTCATTGTGAAAAGTATAGACATTGTTTTCTCTTGACCCTCTCGTTCATTGCACGCATAACAATTAGTCAGTGAATCAATGTCTTTATTGATGGAACATTTACAAACTAAATTTGCGTTTATTTTGATAATCACTTACATAATACACAGTAATAATCTTTCATTTGAAGACAGAAACATTCTCAGGCTTTAGCTTCTCCAGTAAGCTGATTTGCTGGTTTTCTTTGATAGTAAACTGAATGGACTTTTTGTGAGCTTGGGCTTTGGGAAGCTGTGCTTTCTTTTTCCCCCTTCATCTGATATTGAATAAATATTTTCTACTCTGAAGTGACCAAACATATACCTTCCTGTACATTGAAATGTTCTAGATCCCAATGGCTCTGAAAATAGATTGGATATCTTTGTGAAATTATTTTTCTATTAAGACTGTGAGAGAGCAGCTGAAAGATCAAAAAAAAAAAAAAAAAAATCAAATCAAATGATTAACTGTCCTGTCTACATAGTGTACTCTCAGCAAACATGACCAGATGCTAAAAAATAGTCTGACTCTATACTTGTGGTTGCTTGCCCGCATCTATCTGATACTCACAATTTAGAGGCTTACCTGCTGTGAACCTCTCCATCCTGTCCTTTCCCAGAATTCCTCCCTGTATTTCAACCGTCTGCTGGTCTTCTCATTTCACTGTGGGAGGTTGGAGAGCAGAGGAAGGAAGCCTTTTGTGGTTCACTTGAACTAGAGTGCAATCCAAGACCTTATCAGTGTGTGGCTGCCTCAGACAATGGGAAGTACATGTGTTTGTGAACGTGCTGCAAGCCAGTTCATGTTCACCATTGACACGCTCCTGTGTTCCTGTCCTTCATCTCCTCTCAGAAAAAGCTACATTCACTTACTCAGTTCATGAACCAATAATATATTAGCACAATAAATTCCATTCACGTCATGTTTGTTTGTTGCTGTTAACTTTGTACAGATTATCCATTTAAGAAAAGTGGCTCTATGAATTTATTGTTTAATTTGTCAGTGATAAGTTTCCAAACACGCAAATTAAATTCTCACGCTCTGATTTCTTATTCTCTTCCCCAATCCACAATAACTAACTTTATTGGTCAGTGTATTTCTTGTGATAAGACTATATTTGACTGAGCTTGGTGTTGCAGAATGGCTTGTCCTGCAGGGGTTTCATAATATTAAGACATCTCTGGAGGAAGCTCTCCTCTATCTGTGAGACTTTGAACTGAGGCCAGATGGCCTTGAGTAACCGCATGCAGCAAGAAGTCAGTGACCGCCCCTGGGAAGAGAAACACGAGAGCTACCGAGACAGGAATCACGATCCACCTACCCATTTCAGTATGTAGGCTACAGTATGTAAGTAAATGTACCAGTCTGGAGATGTGTATGCCTGAACCTTCTGTTTTAAGGCCAGACAACAGCAACAAAGTCCAAAGGTCCACACATGTGTTTAACATCACTGATCTCTGCAGGGGCTGATTATTCATAGCACAATGTATGGCAAAGCGTAATCGTGTGTAGATGTTCTGTGTCAGGCAGCATTTAAAAATCGATATTACCCTTCCTTGAACATAATTTGAATTGGCAGAGAATACACAGTAATTTTCACGAGTGTTGCTTTTGTTAGATACTTCTTGAGATGGGGTCAGTGTTTCCTCTACATTCATTTAGGAGTGGCGGGCCACCACATCTTAAAAAAATCCCAGCAGAAACACTGAGGGTCATGTTCTCTTTTATACCTGTTTTAGTTTTACTTATGTAATGGTGAACACTTTCTTTCAAAACATGCACATAGGGTTTACAAATGACTGTGAACAGTCATATAGTATACATACTAATATTCATATATAATATAGAAATGTATTTGATTATATTTTCAGTTCAGACATTTGGTCTGACATTAGCAAATGAAAAGAGAAGGCCGTGTAAATAATGCAAATAACCAGCAAGATGTCACATAAAAACAAATGTGTTTTTTGTTGCTAGGCGACACTGGCTGCTAATTCATGGCACACAGCCATATACTGCAGGTCTATATTTTAGAGCCAGGGGTGCTGAACATCTCAGCACAGCAAACAAGTCAGTGTTAAGTCAGTGTAGTGAATGGTGACTGGGCAGTGTTGCAGCTTGAACAAAAGCTCACCTGTTGCTGAGCTTTGTAAAAAACCTGAATTGTGTACTTGAAAAACCTGAAAATTACTATGCCCATAGCCCATTTAGTGCTGTGCTTTTCTCTGGACTCCTGGTTGATAAGAGTTTTGTCTCATAGCATACCCATACTAATATGTTGAGTTGATTACAATCAGACAGACACACGTCTCACCTGGTATCCAGAGATATGTCCAGCAGTACAGCTCTGTCATCAACTTTTTTCCTCATTTCTCAACAACCAGTGTGCAGACAATTAAAATGCGGCACATGGAGAGGAGCAGCAGTCCATATGTGGAAACTTTTTCCATCAATTGAATAATTAATGCCAGCTCTGAGCTGCCTGTTGTGACCAGAGGATGAAAATGGAAACCTAATGCAAAGAAAGAGCAAGGAAGAGCTGAGTAGTTGTTGACATTTCAGAAATTTGATGAGAGGGCCTCTAATACAATTAACACTGATTTCATCTGAAATTGAAGAGATGTCTCTTGCACTTTTAAGAAAACAGTTGTTTGAGGAAGAGAGGCTGTATCGTCTGATGTTCTTAATCCGGCCCCGCTGCCTGACTTTAAATCCTCCATAGAACTTGTGGTTCTTTCTTGTAGGATACTGTTTCATCTGTGTTGACAAGACAAAAGTCACACTCACTCTATTATAATCTTCAGGATCTCTCATCACATTCCTCTTGTCTCTGTGAAAGTAAATGTGCAAATGAGTGAAATCCCACAGATGGGCACTCATTGTTAAATGATTAAGCAGTCATATTCAGCCTTCAACTCTGACTTAACACATGACTCAGGCAGATCTGTTGGTTGACGCTCATCTGAAGAGTGAAATATGGAACCCTGGGAAATCAGGGCACATTGTAAGTCCACTGTCCATCAGCTTCCCCACTGTAAGGGTAGCGAGTGAAACTCTAAATGGCTCTAACAACGAGAGAGAAAATTGGACTTGAATAATTCTTTCATGCAAGAGCAGAGTTCATATTTTGACACTGACACACTTACAACGCAGGGAATTTTTGATTCAGCTTCTTTGTAACTTCTGTTTGCAGTATTCAGTGGAAGTAACTAAGGTTCATCCCCTGTTTGCTGTTCTAGTGTTTAATGATGTAGTAGTGGAGGGAATACATTCAGTCCATGGTCTCCTTTATTCATCTTTTTACTTTGCTATTCCTCATTTTCAGAGGCAAGATGTGCATAACACAGTAGTAGCTGATGAAAGGAGAGAAAAAAGACCAGCCAGCAGGTTTTATTTATGGATTCACTGAGGCTCTTTTTTTTTTGGCCAGGCCCAGCAATGGGCATTCTGGCCACCAGTGAATTTATTCCACACTCTCTAAAATGATGACATACAACAGGCTTTGTTGTGGGGGAGTGTGTTTACTGTGAGGCAGTAAGCTAAGCTTCCCTGTGCAGTTGTTTGGTCTGACCTCTCCCCCCCCGTCAGTGACATACCATTAACTACTACACATGCTTCTCTGTGCACCTACCATCCCTCGTCAGCGCAGGCAATATATTTTGTTTGTCTTTTTCAAAGGTGGCACTGCTGGTGCTATACTCCCAGCCGCTTGCTAGGCTCCACTGCTTACCATACAGTATGTTAATGGGCTTTACAGATGTCCTTCAAAGGATGGAGAGAAAGAAGTTTATTTTGTAGTCATGTCACATTACTGTTCTATCAGAACTGATGTTAGCTGCTGACAGTTGCAATTAAGTGTAAAATAACATGCTGTTCCTGTCCTGTCAAAGCAGAGGGCTGGGGCAGAAATCCTTCACCCAAGAATGGCCAGAGGGATAATTCTTCTGCATAGTCCCGTTTTAATGGAGATGGTGGAGTGTGCTAGTGTATCAGCAAAATGCACGTTGGTAGTTACATTTTTTGCCTTATTTTTTTCCCCCTCTGTTGTGACACTTATGTAGTCTCTCTCGCTCCCTCTCTCTATTCTTCTCTGTGCACTGTCTTGCTGTGTCAGGAGAGGGCTGGAAGCTCATCTGACACTCAAGCTGAGATTTAATGTAAAAGTGTAATAAGAGCTTTGAAGAGAGTCAGCTCCCTCCTCTAGAAATGCCATCCCTTCAGAATTCAGTGTTTTTGTAGGCTATTGTTATGGGTCTTTGAGGCACCAATGCTTCTCTCCAGTGAGAGTGGCGTCCAGCATATTGGCCTGTCGTCCTTGGTGATGATGGAGCCCATATATTATAGGAGTTGCGCTCTAAGTGAAACTGAGAGGTGTTCCTGCGAAATGGGAGATGGAGGCGGGGGTAAGGTCACAGCGATGGCCTCTTTATTCCCAGCCGCCAATTTCAACTTTGATATGAGTGTTTGGGTTCCCATGGTATCAAGGAGAGCCAAATGACTTTTCAGTGTTCAGACAAGGGATGTGCATTTCTTTCACACCTTAAGTCTCACAACCAAATCACCTTGTCAGTAAAACAGTTTATGCAGTAACACTATGGCTGACATAAAGAGTCAGGGTGTCACACCATAAGCAGGAATGGGCTATTTGGAAAACTCATTTCTTCATAACTTCTTTATATCTTTATTACATGTGCCTATAAAGCCTGGATTGCTTGTGGCAGGAGAACCTCTCCATATTCCACTGCGGTCCAGCTTCATGACTTCAGTAAAGTCTTGATCATGTTACCTGCTCTGTTTCTATTCAAACTGCATACTAAGCCAACACACCTCAGAGGTAATGTGTGTCTCATGCTTTGTCATTGTGGCCGTGCTATATTTGCCTCGCGAAGTTGATAGAGTAAACGAAATGCTTTAAACCTTTGTGATTAACGGACGATTACAGTAGACAAATTAATTTCAGTGCCGCTGCTTTATTTCTGTAGCCATACTGCATTTCATCCCATTTAAAATTGTGTGCATTGTGGAGAAAAATTAATGGCTTGGGCTATCTTTTAATTAGGTTTTTTTGCGTTCCTCTGTTGCTCAAAACCTAGCAAGACAGAAGGGTTAAGGTTAGAACAAATTAATTACGTTTCCACGACGAGACAGGGAGGGAAATGTTTTGTGAAAAGTAGAGTGTGTCAGGCGTGTTTTGGGGTGGAGGGGTGTGGGGGTGGGTAAAGTTTGGAAAAGGGAGAGACCGAACAACTCATCAAAATACCATATCTACAGCAGGAGTGTAAATAATCGGATTCTTAAGTGTCAAGAAATTTGTGTTTGTCATGTCTGCGTCGATTACGCTGACAGTGCTGCCTCTGACGTAGGCAATCTGATCTGTTTCCACTTCCTATATGACAAGCGCTACATTGTTATCATGGAATAATGTGAGCTGGGCTGACCCGTCAAAGGTGTAAGGCTGTGTGATTTGAATCTCATTTGAATTGAATACCAGAGATTTTTTTTTTTATTATTATTTTTGAAGTTGGGTGTTATTCAAGTTAAATTTAAATTTTAAACTAAAAATGAAGGTCTCTTTGTCTGATATGGCTCGTAGAAAATTCCCCCACTAACCATTGTACACACATGCATAAATGTGGATGGCGGATGTATATATGTGCCTATATATTTGTCTTCAGTAGTTCTGTAGCCTGTTAATTGCCCTGTGTGTTGTGTGTTGCGTGTACGTGCATCTCCAACAAGCCAAGTGAGAAGGGGTAGCTGAATGGCATTGCGCTGCGTCAGCCCTAATCTGTCTCTTGACAATCCAGCCTTATTTCGCAGCAGAATACTCGTATTGATCTGCACGCCTGTTACACAAATAAATAAATAAGTCAACTCCACTGCACCTGAGTTCACAACCTGCCCTTGACAATACTCTGAGCATGTGTAGAAAGACACGGGGTGTAGATGTGGAGGGGTTGCAGTTGTGCAGCAGGGGAGCAGAGAGTTGGAAAGGGTTCTGCATTGTTGATCCAGTATGACATTGATAGACAGCAGCTGAAGGAAAGCTGATAGCCATGTTTGGCGTGCTGGTTTTTAAAGGACGGACGTGACTGCCGATCCAAAGTTGACTGAGCATGAATTCAGCAGGCGATCGCCCCAAGTGGTTGTGCCGAAGAGAGGTGAGGAAGGAAACTTTCACATATGACTTGCTTGACTCATCTTTTCCACCATTATTATTCTCCCCTTGAACTACTTGTTTCTTTCAGGGTTATTTTTACATATGCCCGCTTCTCTTTGGTGAACACGTCTGTACGAACCTTCTCTTTGAAATTTTTTAGAGAAATATCAGACTTCCCAGTTGGGGATAAAATGGCCACATGGGTTGTCCATATTAAGCAAAAATGCTTTCTCCTAATAATGTCTCGTCTAGTCAGTATTTCTGTAACAGCAAAATCTTTTTATTACCAGACCTTGTTGTAGTTTGAACTCAAACATACCACTGACTTCTTAATTACAGATCAAGTTTCTGTATTTCAACTTTTGTGCCTAATAGACACTCAAAAAACAAATGTTCACAGACAAATGGCTGAAATGACTTTGACAAATGGCCACTTACATCTAGGACTTGTTATTGCAGTTCTTTAAAGTGGCCATGGCTGAGGGGATATTTCTATCAACTTGTCTCAACTTTAACTTCACATTATTAAAAGGGCAAAAAAAATGAATAAAACAAATGACAGCTGCTGCACCAGGTACTTGACCCGATGAAAGATGAAATGTTAGGTCTATTGCGGTAAAATGATTTAAGATTTGAACTCAATAGTTTCCCTTGGCATGATAAACTTTTTCTGTTCTGTGGAGTGCAAGAAACCTTACCGTGGGACCCCGAGGGTTTTGTGGAGTATTTAGCATTGTGTCAAATCCTAACAAAAACAGTATCAAATGCAGTTAGATGTCTCGCTACACTAGGTCTCTGGTTAGCCTCACTTTTTAAAGTGGCACTTGACACTCTTTGGGGTCCTGCAGCAGCTGCTGTTTTTCCAAGCAAAACAGTGTAAGGCCAACTAAAAAACCAACTTAAAGCCCCTGACAAATTAATCTGAAATGGGGACTGAAGGCCAGCAAAGCAACCGCTGTACAGTTTGTGGGGTACTGAAAGGCTGCATTTCCTTTATGAATTCAGCTACCTTACATTGCTAACCTCTGCACAAGGTCACTAGGAAATGATTATTGCTATTCTTTTAAGAGGTTGTTCATAGATTTGAAAATGGACAGATAACAAAATGGTGGGGTGTTGTTACAGTTTGCTTTTGGTAAAAAAAAAATATGGTTTTGGTTGTATATTTTTATCCCACACATGGTCTTGTTTATAGGGCACCAAAGTCCCACCCTCAGCATTGTTGTTCTTGTTTTCTGTACAGTGAACTACAGCACACACACTGTAAATGCCCCATCCTTAACACAACTCAAATATATTTTCTCCAGGCTGTGGACCTGATCCAGCTTTAGGCTATATATCACTGTGGTGTATGCTGCTGTCAAGGGACTGGTCCTCTTTTGTGCTTTTCATTCTGTTGGTGTGCAGTAAGTTTCACTTGAGACAAATTCTTTCCATCCTTTGCTATTCTAATTTGGCTAATTTGGTTTACTCTGCAGCAGAAGCTAAATGTTCTTACTTGCAGGCAGATAGTGACTGGTCTCTTCTTGTGTATCTGTAGGCTGACATTTTCAAAAGATGGAACAGTTCACTTAAAATGAAAAGCTTCTGTGTTACATTGTCAGATAACACTACCTGTAGTGGCGCTGTGCTCACTGGGGACTTTTTTTTTTTTTATAAAGGCAGGCCAATGGGCAGATTGATGATAGGGAACCAGACAGTGATGTCTGCAGAGTAATGTTAAGTAAAGAAACAACATAAAGTCAGAGACTGGCCGCAGCACCTCGCTAAGTGAGTTGTGTTTCCTCGCATTTGCTGAGCCCTGAGTTGTTGAAGACTAATTAATTCAAGAACAAATGTCCCCAAAGGCTGCAATTAATGATAAACTTATTAGACATGATGGTGCCCATGAGGTCTGGATCTCATCGTGGTGTCCATGCTGCTGGTGGTGTTACTTACCCAGCTGTCACTTTAAGTAAAGGAAGAAAGGGAACAAAATGTGTGTGTGAGTGCGTCTGCCTGTACACATGTGTAAGTCTGTTCATTCTTTGTAATTCAGTTTTTCAAGACAGTCAATCTACCTTCTATCTTCTACTTCTATCACTTGACATTTGACAAGACTGTTAAGTTCTTATTGACACCAGGGCCAGCACCGAAGTGAGGGGAGATAGAGTATACATTTAACATAGAGAAGAGTAGTGTGTGTGTGTGTGTGTGTGTGCACGCTTTTCTAATGAGTCTGTCAAAAATGAAGTCTCTGGAGAATGGCCGTCTTCCATACTGCCTTCCAGAGACTGTCAGTGCTGAAGAATCAGGGGTGATTCAGTGACCTCCTTTCTTACTAACTCTTTTAGACTACAACAACTGCACCCGGGCCATTTACAATTTAGTTAAAATGTCCCCCCGAGCACAGTCACCCTACCTTGCCATACTAAACAGAGAAGTGCAGTGAATGTTATGTGTGAGCATATGTGGGGAAGAGAGCGAGAGATAGGAAGCCGGGGAAAAGTAAGAAATGAATCTCAATTCAGGCAAGCTGCGTTCAGAGTAGCCTCACGCCTCACCAGTTCGACTTCAGTTTTACATCCCCAGGGGTTAATACCTCTCACTACGCTGCCTTGCTCCTCTCTAACGATGCCCAGTGACGTCAGAGATGTAGAGCCAGTGTCAACAGATGTAAACGCTGTTTGTGTAGTGCTTAAGACTGGTGATGATGGGACGTTTGGGTCTCAAAAGTTCCACTCGCCATTCCTGCACTCATGCATTGACTTTACCCACTGAGTTTCCCAAAAGAACATAAAATCTTTTGAATTGATTTAGAACAAAACCACAATGTGAAGCGGTGAGTTATTTAAGTCCTTTTATTTATGTCCTCTTTACTGAATCCAGTAACAACAGCAGCAGCCAGAACATCCTTGTGCATCCATAATGCACAGGAGTCAAAAATAACATGGTGACTTAATTTATTGCTGAATTGAGGACACAAGAATTTAAGAAGGTGGGAACAGCACTGAAAACAGCTTCATCAATCAATCCCCCCGCTGGGCTCACAATGTGACGGTACAAGCCTGGTAACATGACAGTGTCAAAGCAAGGCCAGAAACGTCCCTTATCGTGGTTTGGACATGCAGAGCAACACCCGCACATCACTATGCAAAAAGCTAAATGGCCATTTCAGCATCTAACACTGTCTGAAACTCACTGTCTCGAGTCAGAATCGAGCTGGAGGATACATCAGCAGCAGTTTTTGGCATTAAGAGCAGGCTATGAAAAGTGGCTCTTTGCTCTGCCTTCAGTGTGGCTATTTGGACTGTAACATTTCTCAGAACCTTCTTTGTTGTTGGTTAAGTAAATGAGGAAAAGAAGATAAAGAACAGGTGTTGCTTTGACCCATACATTAACAAAGAACAGTTTTTCCAATTACACAGTGAAAGTGTAGTTTATTAGTAGTTTTAAGGAAGAAGTTTCTTTAGCATATTTTGTTGACAATTGCAATTTAGTTATCATTGGATGGCAGGAATAATGATTTTAATAACAAGAAATGCATCTCAAACAGCTTTACAACAAAGAAATAATCATACAAACATGTTTAGTAATGTAAAATATATGGAAAATAATAAAATAAAATAAAAAATACACATGCCAAAGCACACCACAGTCCTCTTCCAAATTTATTAATGAACCAATGAAATAACACTCAACAGCATTTATCATCAATGACTAGTACACATTTTCAGAGTTAGTCAAATACCTGAGTGAAAAAATAACTTTCTTTCTAACTTTAACTTTCTTTAAAAGATACATAGCAAGGTGAATCTGATTTCTACAGGTATAGTGTAGATAATTATCACCCATAGCTCTGGGCCATAATTGACAAAGTACTGCTTCCTCGATTTTTCTATACCTGTTACTCGGAACATTCAATAAATCACCAACAGATTATCGCAGTGTTCTTGGAGGTATATGGTTAATAAGGGGTTCTGTATCCTAGCCTGTCTCTGGCCCACTAAGGGATTTGTATATGGAGGAGGAGAACCTTGAAATCAATTCTAAATATAACGGGAAGCCAGCAGAGAGCCACTAAAAGTGGACTAATGTGCTTTCTCCTCTTGGCTCTGAGCAATAGCCAAACTGCAGTTTTGAATAAGCTGAACTTTTTTTTTTCAGGGCGCCAGTAAAAAGTGCATTACATCAAGTCATCAAGTCGGCCTTAATGACAGCATGAATCAGACTTTCAGCATCTGCCACTGGTTTACCACATGGTGTCCAGCGCTCACTCTGTCCCCGACAACCCTGCTACATACATTTCATTTTTTGAGTTAGTAAGACAAATTATCACATTATGTTTTTTCAGCAATAATTCAACCAGGTTCTAAAGTTGGCAGTTCCAGCTTGATCTTCCCGAACATTGTTCCCGTCATCCTCAGATCCCCATCACCTCATTCCCACACCCCTTTTTAGAGTGATCTAGACGTAGACTGTCTTAAGTACACTGACATATGCCTTAATGTTACATGCTGGTCACTGAGCAGCTCTACTGGTGCCAAGCTTAAGGGTTCAGTGGTCATTAAAGAGGGGCGACTGCTGTTCACCAGTGCTGCTCTGAATTTGATAGACACCAGCCATCTGGCTGCTCTTGCATTGATGGTAACTTACTGAATGCCCGCCAATTCCTTTCAGTGTTTATAAGCAGTGCAATGCTGTTTTATTTCCATTTTGCAGTTGTCAACATAAAGAAAGGCAAATGTTTCAACAGTTCGCTTCACTTGAACCAAAGCAAAATGTATATGCACTCCACTGCATGTTTTTACCTGACATTGTCATGTCTTGTCATGTGATGTCCTCAAGCCGCTTTCTGAGCGAATATCAAATTAACTTTCCAAAAGTGCAAAGAGTTTAATCCAGGTTCCAGATTCTTCAACCTACAGTACTGTATGACAGTCCTCCTTCTCCTCCCAGCTGCTTGCTTCCTGCCTTGGAAATGGAGTCTACATGGGGGGAGTCTATATTTCACTGTTAAACCAA
The DNA here is from genome assembly GCA_900303245.1 of Selene dorsalis. Taxonomy (NCBI): domain Eukaryota; kingdom Metazoa; phylum Chordata; class Actinopteri; order Carangiformes; family Carangidae; genus Selene; species Selene dorsalis. The sequence goes on from OMNW01016531.1 coordinate 65,815, forward strand.
GCTAAATTGGGAGTTACACTAGTTGTGGGCGAGGGGGATGTGGTTGTGGTGGGTTGTGCTACTGCCAAAGGGTGTGTCAGGGCAATTTATTAGCTTACCATGCATGCGTGTGTATGGGTATGTGTGAGACAGTGTGTTCCCAGCCTTTGGCAGCTTAGCAAACTCGATGGCTGAGGCACAGCTGTACCACTGTTCTAATATGGAGTCATTATGGCCATCCACAGGGTGCCTCCAGTTAATTCACAAATTTCACTATAACAGACCAACTTTTTTCTTTTTTCTTTTTCAAAAACTTGGATGACAATCATGTAGTCTGTGCTTTTTTAGGTTACATTAACCTGGAGCAATGTTGTAATTTTGTTCCTCTGGTGTGTATGTGTGCGTGTGTGTGTGTGGACGTACCACTCAGACTATGCAATACATGCACAGTAGGTAACAGGTGTTCAACATAAAAACATAGATTGGTCCCTCTGGGAGGGGGAGTTTGAGTATGCTGCAGTGCTGTAGTTGTCTGTGTGTCTGTGTATGTGGGAGAATGCTTGGTTGTGTGTAATTACATGTTAATGACCCCCCTCTTGTATTCAGCTGTGTGCGGAGTAGAGTAGCAGCCGTCTGATCAAGGCTCAAACCATGGAGGAACATGGTGATAAGGTTTACATACTGCCGGCACCTGCTCCACTCCCAACTCCCTTCAGCTTTCTTCAGAGGCCAAAACAGATGCTAGGGGACACTTAGCCTGCAAAATACAATCTGCAAGACACGTTCATTGTGTTTGGGGACCAAAAAAACAACAACAAAACAAACACAAAAAAAGTACAAATAGTGTTGTTATCAGAGTCGGTAAGCACCTGCAGGTCTTGCTCACGCTGGAACATTTTAATTGACCAGGCAAAAAAAGCAATGAAGACAGGGAAGCGCCTGTATGAGTATCCCCACCTAATCTGAACAACGGCTGCTCTCCTTGCCCCATCAGCAATCCTTTGCTGTAATGAGGGAGTTTTTGGGAAATTGGGAGATGGTGTCAGTTTACTGTCTCTGAGCCGTGGGTCCTGCTGTCCAAAATGCAGAATTGGGGGAGGGGGAGGGGGTACTGTCAAAAGACGATAGGCGCAGACATCAGCACAAAGTTAGAGAGAGGGAGTCCAAGTCGCCATGCCTAGACACGCAGTTCTTTTGAGCGCCACACAAATGAAGTCTCTAGACTATTATGGAGCAAAAGAAAACACACACACTTACTGAGTCAGTAACAATAGCAACGCAAGCTATTTCTCCCCAGCTCGTTGATTAACTAAGTTTTACAGCAAATGACCGCCCCGCCATCGACAAAGGAACCAAAGCCCCTTGTTTGTCATTTATTTTGAAAGTAATCATTGCTCACCCAGGCACAGTGGAGGTAATAAATATTTATACCTCTTTTTGGAAATGTAAACCATATAAATTTTTACCAACCTTTACTTTGAGAGCAACTGCCCTTGATGATAACGGTATCATTTAAATGTTTTTTTTTCTCTCCATTTCCCTTGTTTTCACTCTCCCATTATCTCTCTCCTGTTCGCTGTCCCCCCCCCCAACACAATGTTAACAAGCTCCTTTCCTGCCCTATCTCGTGTAGGTGAGACAGCTCCACAAAATGACAAGGTTAGAGGGCGCGCGCGCGCGTGTGTGTGTGTGTGTGTAGTTTTTTTTTTTTCTTTTTTTTTTCTCATGTCTATATCTGTGTCAGTGTGTCTGTGCATGTGTTTGAGTGTGTCCGTGGTTGCACTTGCACTGTGCGTCATGTGTGACCACCAGCCACTGTCAGGGCTCATGTTGCCCCCAACGGTAACAATAATCATGGGATTTGATTGCCAGTTCCCTCACCCTCCATAATTGATGAGTCCAATATTTACTCTGTTACCTGCGTGTTGTAAACATTCATTATGGGGTTCCTTCCCAGATAGGTGAGCAGGAAAGGAGAATGGGACAAGTCCAGCCTGCAGGGACCAGCTGTCAGTTTGACTAATGACAGAAATGAATAAAATTTCATAATTACTTTAGAAAAAAGGACAGTCTCCATGTTATCTCGGGCCAATATGCATTTTAAAAATTTTTGGTGGGTTTATTA
>OMNW01016532.1:24191-42308 GCA_900303245.1 Selene dorsalis
AAAGCACCCAAAAAAAAAAAAAAAAAAAAAAAAAGGAAGTTTGTGCACAGCCTCAAAATTCACTGAAAGCTCCTCTCCATCTCCTCAAACATCCGCCAGACCCACACACAGTGCAAAGGTCTGAAAACACTGAACAACCCCATTTGACCCCTCTTGGTCTAAAAGGGCTTCCTGCCTTCTTTGGAAATAATGTCCTGCAGTTTCTTTTGCTTCAACTACAGTAGAAGTTTGAACTGTTCCCAGCAAGCACTAGAAATTGTCTGACACTGGTGACATACAGAGCCTTCTCAGTGGAGGTGAGATAAGATAAGATAATCCTTTATTGTCCCACAACAGGGAAATTTACAGTCACCAGTTTCCCCTCTCAAGAAAAGTTAACACCTGCAGTGTCTATTTACATTATTCATTCAGGGGCTTAATGACACCAGATGCCAGACAGTTGCTTCCTGCACCGCGTACAGGTGTTGTAGGTTTACTGGGATGGACGGATGCACTTGATTAACCTTTTAACTGTTAACCTATAACAAGAACTTTGACCAATTCATGGTATTGTTTTGTTATATGCCATCAACTCACAGAGGTGTGTTGACACCTGCAGACTTGAGTCATATTTCGCAGCCAAAAGTTACACAGGAGGACTTACAGTGTGTGCCAGTTATGCAGTGCAGTCCCCGTGAAAGAAGGTCAGACTACAGACTTCCACAGACTTCTGTGTGTGCATCACCTGTAAGGACGCCAGCACTAAAAGAAAACAACAAAAAAAACAAAACCAAAAGGACGGCGCTGCGCTCTCGAGCAGACTCACCTTCAGCTCGCACAGACGAGCTGTCAGAGCAGCTCTGCTGTTCCTCTCTCTGTATCCTAGTGTTTGGCTGCACTTTTTATTAAATGAGTTCAACACCGGAAGATCTACCCACCCAAGAAAAAAACACACATCACAGATAGAGGATCTGGTTGCCAATTGGCACAAGCCTAGACACTCAATAGAGCATTTTAATCTTTTCAGTTAACGGTTATTAATCGGTTACTGAGCGACGGTTATTGGTCAGAAAAAAAATTCTACACGTGCATCCCTACTCCAGGTGGCAGTGAAACAACAGTTACAGTCTATGTCAACACGAGCAAGTTTCCACTTCCACACACCAGTTTCCAAACTACCACGCCTTAAGCACACACATTACCTGAGCAGTCATGTACACTGAGCATGTGTGAGCCGGTGCAGCAATGTTTCTCCTGGGCCAGTAGTCGGGTGTTCATGCTCACGCCAATGTAGGGAAAAGTTACAAATGGCTCATCTGAACATCACCTGCAGACATTACAATAGCTGTTCAGACACAATATAATAATATCACAAAATTATCTTTGTGAAGAGGACGGCACGGTGGTGCAGTGGTTAGCACCGTCGCCTCACAGCAGGAGGGTTCTGGGTTCGAACAGAAGGGCCCCAGGCGGCCCTTCTGTGTGGAGTTTGCATGTTCTCCCCATGCATGTGTGGGTTCTCTCCTGGTACTCCGGCTTCCTCCCACAGACCAAAGACATGCAGGTTAGGTAGGTTAATTGGCAACTCTATATCCATAGGGGATGGGAGTGTGAATGGTTGTTTGTCTGTATATGTTTAGCCCTGCGATAGATAGACTTTGATAGATAAACTGGCAACCTGTCCAGGGTGTACCCCGCCTCTCGCCCCTAAGTCAGCTGAGATAGGCTCCAGCTCACCCGTGACCCTAGTGAGGATAAGCGGTATGGAAAATGAATGAATGATCTTTGTGAAGAATACGCAGGGTTTTTTTTAGCACAATATCATAATAATAGTGGTCGTGGCAACAGGACTGTGGCTGCGCAGCTGTGCAGCAGTTTGAGTGATAGCAGCGTTAATGATGGCATTAAACTGGACAGGTACTAAACTCGCATCAGCCGACACCTCAGCTATTTCCTCAGCTTGGACAAACTCCCAGCATTTCTATCTCATTTCATTCACCTCCTCCTCCTCGCCTACACAGCCCGTCTCCTCCGATCGTTTTCCATCTCTAATCAGCACCAATGAAAATATTTTACAAGACGCAGGGGAGAAGAAAAAAAAAAAAAAAAATTACACTGACTTTGATCCAAGATGAAGACAGGTTGTGGGGGGATGGGGGGGGCATGTGTGCATGCGTGTGTGTTTGTTTGTAACGATCAAAGCATCAGAAATGCTAACAGTGACATCACCTGCTGTTGCTGTGAGTAACTCGGTGAGAAATGCCACGGTCTAGCAGAGCAAAAAATGCAGCAATTTCTTCCAGAGACAGCACGTCAATCTTCAAACAGCTGTTCAGAGGAGCTGCAGTGCAATCGTTGAAAAGTGCTTCAAGACCAGAAAAACAGGACCCGCTGCCTCGGCTCCCCCGAAGCCATCTCTGAACTATAGGAAACATCTAGTGTCCCACCACATGTCAGAACGAGATGAAGCCACCGCGCTTCAGAAGGGAGGAGGGCGGGCAGCGGGCTGCCGGTGAGAGAAAGTTGGCGGTTTGAATCCGACCCCTGAAACACTACGTCACTATGTCCACACAGATAGAAGTGGAGCATTTAACTCTGCACGGCACTCACAGGCTCTTTGGTTTCTTCCAGCTGATGTTGCCGGCAGAAGGAAAAATCAATGTTTATAACGCTGCTTCGTTAATGCTTTTATTGCTGCCAGTTAATCTCAACCTAAAATTCATTCAATAATTGCAAGATGTTTATACGGACAATCCTGAGAGGTCTTAAACAGGCTTCTCCCCTGTTTCAGGAAATGAACTGGTTTCCTTTATTGGTTAACCTGGATGGAGGTCCCGGCACAGCTTCACCTTCTTACAATTTTCACAGAGACTTGAGTTCATTTTTCCTCACAGCCCATTTCCATGCATCATTGTTTTCAGTCAACAGCAGCTCTGGCAGTTTATTAAAATAATACAGCAAAAGATTGGAAAATTATTGACCATGACACTTCATTTCTTTTTACTTAATAGTTGAATTGATGTAAAAAAAAAAAAAAAAAAAAAGAACACCTGTGTGCTTCTGTATGGTGAGGGAAACTGAACCACCGCTTCAGTCTGTGTCGCTCCACCAACCAGTCAAGCTGCAGGAAATGTGCTGTCAAAGTTCAATCAACCTTTGACCATTTGGATTTAAAATGTCAACACTTCATCATTTTTATCCCACTATGTTACAGCCAAAAATGTATTTTGTGACCTCTGTCCACCAAAACTTTATCGGTTCAGCCTCGACTGTGAGCATGAATTTCTGTGCCAGACTTGAAGAAGTTTGATATGTCGAAGATATGTCGATTTCTGTTTACTCATATTTTGTCAGTATAACAGCCCCACCATCTTCATGATGGCCATGTTGTCCCTCTATATTTCAGTGCTGTTGGTAAATGTTGGTATAAAAACATTGATTTTGGACAACATGATACAAACTAGTTCATGTTCTTGAAGGCAAAGTTCACCATAACTGGGATCTGGTGTTGAAGAATATGTGAATAGAGGTCAACATTAAAACCATTGCTGTCAGTTGATTATTTATGTATCAATATTTGTGTTCTTATTAAAATTGATAATTATCTATATGTCTCCGCCAAGACAGAACAATCTTAGACATCCATCAGTGCCACATCATCCTGGCCCCCACCTTACTCAACAAAGTCATTGACCTCAACGCTGGAAAATCTGATTTTCTGACGTCTGAAAAACATTCTGTGGGTTTGTGACAGGTCTGCATAATTCCAGTAACTCTGGTCTGCACAACCCTGCTGACAATCAAATACATCACTGATAACATGATGACGTGATGACAGTTACAAGTCACTTGATTCCAAAGCTTTGTCTTGGTCTGACACACTGCAAGGAACACAACAAAGATGTTCAGTGGTGGGGAACATACCACAAAGACCCATGACTCTTTGCTGCGTCTCCTTTCTCCCTCCCTGACTTTGCTCTCTGTGTCGCTGACAGAATAAAACCAACGTCCTTGCAACAACTTTTTCAAAAAGATATTCAGCAGATCAGTGATATGAAATACAGGCTGCATTAACTTCTTGTTAGAGTTTCAGATTTTTTTGTATCGACTGGAGAAAACTGAAACATGGATTAAATAGTTATTCTCTTTAGATTATAGATTAGCTCTTCAATGGCTGACAGAATATGAGTGAGTTTTGCAGTGTTGCTGCCACAGCTGTGCTTTCTCTATCATCGTATCATGCAGACTACAAGAAACAGTAAAGATGGAGTTTTAATAAGCCCATTAAAAAGGTTTATAGGATGAAGGTAATGATGTTTTTCCAGCTGAGAGTCGGTATCCCTGTTCTCACCTATATTCCTGAGTTGCCATGTTACTGAGGAGCATGTGAACGCACCACAGCTCTGACAGGTGCTGCTCAGTTGTTCATAGGTTACAGCTGAGTGCGATGAGCCTGCAGTAGCCTCAGGTTGACTGGTCATGTGCTTGAAACCTTTTCTCCTTTCCCCATGATGCCCAGCTGGTTTGACTGCCACGTCTGTCAAGTGACTGTGATCTGCTATATCACGATGGTCTTTAGTGCTATGCAGCCAGGCAAACAGCATGGTGGGAAAAAAAACTGCTTTGTCTTCTGAACACACAAATGCACACATGCGCACAGCATTTATCTCATATGCACAAAGCCCAAGGTGGACTGCCTTTAAATGCCACAGCCTCGCAGAGAACGAGCCGTGGAAAAGAAACACACTCCAGGCATCAAAGCATCACTGCTGGAAGGAGAAAAAAAAAGTTCTCTCCAGAAAAAAAAAAACAACATCATGCATTTCCTTTAATAGATATAAACTCATCACAGGTCAGGTGTTGTGGTCAAGCACACACTGTGTTTTCTAAGCTACAGTAAAGGAAACGCATTCTCCCAGCCAACAATGACATCACTGAACACAAGTTTGCACAGGAACAGCTCAGGAATCAAGCTAATAAGTAACAGCAATGATAACAACAGATGCTTTTTAATTTCTGCTGCATTGATATTGCCAGCAGCCAGTAAGACAATGTGCAAGGGTCAGAGGTCACGGGGAGGGGGGGGGTCAGACAGCCGACGGGGACAAAGGTCTAGTACATGAAGAGCTCTCTACTAGTTCATTTTGTGCTGCACACACTACTTTTAGTATTCAACAAGACTACCATCAGCAGAGGTTTAGGTTTTATTAACAGCTGCAGAAACAGCTGTGGCCAGTTCGCATTGCTGCCAATCTGCACCAGCGTCCAGATGCTGTAACGCAACATAAAAACTCTCCAGGTTCCAGGATACATTTTTCCTTATAGACCTTCACAGTCTATTGCCCTTTATCTTATATTTATTAGAACTGTCAACAGATTAAAATATGTATATGTCATTGCTATTTATCACACTGGTGTCCTTAGTTAACCACGATTAATAGCAAATTAGTTGGACATTTTTTTTGATTTATAAAATGTAACTTTAAGTGTTTAATAAAAAGCAACAGTCCAGTGGTAATTAATTTCACACTGACAGTAACTGCAAGCCTTGGTTTTGTTAACAGACCCATCTGGCAGGATTTTGTGGCCGAACTTGCCTTTCAGAAGATTTTTGTCATTACCCATAACAGCTCTTCGTGACTGGTAACTATTAGCAAAGACAGTTTAGCTTGCAACTGAAAGCTGATTCATTTTCAGCAATTTCCTCGAAACATGTCTCGTGCCAAAGGCCAATATAAAAGAACATGCATTCATCTCGTACCAAAAATAGTAATGTCAGAAGGACTTTGCATTAACTGTGTTAACTTTGACAACCCTAATATTTATACTTTATTTACGATGGTGGTTTGGTAGCTCAGGGGGCACAGCAGCTCGTCTACTAATCACAAAGTCACCAGTCCAATCCATAGACTGTACATGATGATAGCGTCAACACATCTTGGCAGTGCCTGACTCCGCCCCCTAACTGCTGGTTATCCCAAAAATAGGCAAAGAGGTGGAGCCCCAGAATTCTGTGGTTGAAAGCCGTCATTATCAATATTCACCCACTTGTCACTCATAGTAGCCAGAAAAACCAAATCCTGCCAGGTTTAGGGCATGAGGAGTGACTGTGACATCACAAAGTTAAAGAAGTCCTGATAGCTCAATTTAAGGCTCAGTTTCTGTGTGAACTCCCTTTAAGAGATCTACAACGTAAACATTTACAGTCATTACCCTGTGTTTCTATGCTTTGTAATAATAACACTATATCCCAGCTCTATTAGGCCTGAAGTATAAAACACTGAATAATGCATAAACTGGGCTTTAATAAACCAGTGCTAAAGCTGCATGTCTCAGGTTATGGACACATAGCTTTAGCCTAGAGCCCATTAATATCTGACCATAGGTCAGTGGGGAAAAAAAAAGATGAGCCTGCTCAACACACAACATAAGAGAGCATCTTATTCTTTGTAAAGCTCTGTACCGCAGCACAGAGCTGGCCTTAAATTAGCGTCAAGGGATTAGCTTAATCATCTGAACATTGGAAAAAAAAAAAAAAAAGCAGCTCCATAACCCACGTGGTTGTAATTAAAAGCCTGACTCCTCGCTCCGTATCCACAGGCTGTCTGCTGCACCTGTCCCTCATTTGGCTCCTCGCACTGATCTGGGGCAGCAGATCCCTGACAGGCATACAGAGCGGCTCCTGCACGCGCTCAGCCTGCGTCGCAGCCAGCAGCGAGTCAACGTCTGCCTTGTGCGAGGAAACCCAAGGAGGAAACGCTCTCCAACAAAGTCAGCCTGTGAACAAACACCTCTTTTTCCCAACCGCTCTGCCTTTTTCTCCTGAGGTGTTTCATCGCCCTCTTCCTCCACCTCCTCCTCCTCCTCCTCCTCTCCTCTTTCTCTCTCAGCTCTGAGTGATAAAGTGCAATGACTTAAGTCTGCAGCAAGTAACTCCACTTGTCTTTGCAAATGACTTTCACCCCTCAGTCTCCCTCGTTTCCAGAGGCTTAACACATTAAAGATACAATCTCATTTCCCAGTCCAGGAGCAGAACTAGCCCACAACTCGGTGAGACTACATCAGGTAGTGACGCCAACATCTTCTCTCCTCATAACCTAGAGTCTCATTTTAATATAAGTGAAAACTGAATTCTATAAAAAAGCAATAAAATATATCAAACATATTATGCCATGTCATTTCTGTCTCTGCTTATGTTAAGTTATGTATGATGTGCATTGTCTCTTTAACCATGAGATTTAAACCATTTTACAGTTGATTGACCATAACTGATTAAGATGGGTGATGGTGGAGGCTGCGGGGGTTGTTTGATTGTTGGAAGAGTTAGCATTATGCACAATATGATGCATGATTGATTTAAATATTATAGAGTAATAAACTGCAACTCATAATAACATTAATTATATCTACAAATGGAGGGGGATGGTTACAACAGCATATTACTGCCACTGTTGGGGAAAAAAATGAGGGAGGGAAGAGGAAGGTAAATGGTATATCTAGATATTCTATGACATTTTCAAGTTACAAATTTGCGAGAAAAAAAAAACTCCCTGCAGGTATTAATTGCAAATTTCACATGATTTTGGCAGGAACACAACACACACAAATCACCGACTGCCTGACTGACCATAATTCCACCACTTCTCAGATGAATGTCAAGCCTCCTTCTGCAGAGTCATCCTGGTTTCCCCGGCTATTTGGGAACTGCAGGGAAGAGGAGGAGCACTTCCAGTACAATGGGGCTCGGACTCATCATGAACCCCTTTACTGCATGTGTCATTGTTACTAAAGGAGACAGAGGAAGAACTGGACATGAGACACGCTGAGCAGAGAAAGAGAGGGAGCGAGAGTTGTCCATAATGAGGCTTCAACGAGTATGACCAACACTTCATATCAGACAGAGCGAGTCAGACATTAACATCTGCTATAGTTTGGAGTTCAAATGAAAAAAGATTAAACTACTTCCTCCCAGAAGGAAGGTGTGAGCTGTGTGGGAAACAAAAGAAGAAAAAAAGAAGAAGTGTGACTCTTTGCCTCAGCAGCACAAGTTGGAATCCGGCCTGTGGCGTCTTCTTTGACTCTCCAATTTTTCTGTCTGTCTCTCATTGTGACTCAAATAAAGGCAAAAGCCTTCAAGACAAGACAAGTCTGTTTCTCCCAACTTTCTGCCTACGTTCAGAAGTAAATCCAGCTGAAATCCAGCTCAGTCTTTATCTTTTATTTGTCTGTTTGCTTGCAATGAGTTTTACAATACTCTGACAGTATATTACTACTATAACCCAAAGAATTTATGACGAACCTAAAGAATATAAGATGAGATGGAATAAACCAGAATTATCTTGGAAAAGCTTGTTGTGTTTGGGTTTCAATAAAACATTGAGACATCAGCATCATAACAGTCCGTCTCACCATGACGACAGAATAAACAGCTGTCCTCTCACAGAGATGTTCACCTACTCCTCACCAACTTAGGCAAACAAAAGCAAAGGTCTTTTTCACAAAACTTAACATACAGTAGTTTGCAGTATAATAAACTCTAATGAACTCTCACAACTGTTTCCATAAACCATGTTAAACTGTCTTAATCCTGCTCTCACAGCTTCTCTAATTGCTCTTAACCTCACAGGATTCATAGAGTTGATGCGATTTCCTTAATTGCAAGAGGGCCCCCATTTCCCCACCCTTGTTCACAGTCATATGAGAAAATTTAGTGCAGCCTGAAATTACTCCCAATTCCATAATAGGCCTTAAAGGGGGCTCAGTTTTTCTTTAGATGCCTGCGTGCTGTGCGAGCTGCATGAGCAGAGAGCAGCCGAGACGCCGTTCAATTTCAATTTTGTTTCTGTGCACTTTTGGATTTGCGCGTCCTGTAGGTGCAGCCTCCAGGTTTCCCGAGCGCTCTGAAAATCTCTCGCCTGCTATTGGCATGAAACATCGCTCCCTCTCTCCCACATGATGTCAATAGAGCAGAAAGGAGAGATTTTTCACAGAACCACGGGCTAAACTCTTATTCAACTTTAATGTTTATCAGAATAGCAACTGAGAGGACACAGACAGGCAGCTGCAGGTCAAACAGTTCGCTGAAGCGCCGTGGAGAAGCGGAGCCCGGGTGTCACAGACAACTGTACCCAGGCATCAGAAAGTGGGACAGCAGCACAACGACTAAACTGCATCTAGTTTGGCCCAGTTCTTAGAATTTAGTTTTCCAACCTTTTCTTCTACACATTCATTTGCTGACAAAAGTGCTGAAGGTAAACCTATTCACTTGCATGAATATCTTATTAGATGTTGCGTAACGGCAGATGTTTATATTAAAGCTCCATACAGTCAGCGGTAGGTGTTCATAATTACATAAGCCTCAGTCCACAGAGAAATGCATGCAGTATGTATTCATTAACGGAGCCATAAAACCAGCCATCAGGATTTCTGTGACTTTGTGATGTTACAACAAGGCAGTTGCCAAGCCCCGCCCACCTGAAGTCTCAATATATCCAAGGCTAATGATTTTTCATACCTGAAGGCTCCATTCTATTCGTTTTATTTGAACTGTTGATTAATGAGAAAATATCAGGGGGGTTTTTTTGTTGTTTTTTTTTTATATCTCTTCCTTTCTGCTCAGTATCAGTCAACTAGAAGAGAAGAGGCTCTGGGCCTCTGCTCTGCTTAGCTGACTGTTCTCACACTCAAAGCAAAACCTTGCATGGTTGGATTGTGGGTCCAGGTGGGCGGAGCTTGGTCACTGCATTGTTGTGAAAACACAAAGTTACAGAAGTTATCTCCCCAGAATGACGATGGAGGTTGACCAACCAATCATCTGACCGGCTGCTCGCCTCTGAGATGACCCACATGCCCAGCCAACTGGTCCCACTGGCAGCTCTTCAAATCTCGGACAAAATTTCCAAAAAAGGCTTTATTTGGATAAACTGACAACATAATTGGGATCTAAGCGGTTACTTTTTCATCTGAAAAAATTATTAAAACTTTAAAAAGTGACAAATTATCAGCCCTTCTGTGGGAATTAAACAGCGTTTAGCCATGCAGGTACCAGGTACCAGATTCCAGGTACTTTTACCTAATAGAAACACAAAAAAGGCGAGTCGAGTCAAGCTGGTCCCACGCAGTGGAAACTCAGCATAAATCCACAAATACACCTTCTTGTTAAACGATAACTTCAAATAAAACACGCTGAGCCTTTAAGTGGCCACATAATAAAAATCGTCATGTTGATGTGAGCAGAGGGAATTTCATTTTTTTTCTCTTAAAATACTGCTATGAAAATATTAGCTTTTGTATATTCTAAAGCCACAAACCAAATTAGTCAATTAAATGATTGCATTGGGTCCAATCTTGCTTCTGCACACTCACCACCTAATTAAAACCAAAATGTGCCCTTCAAAAAGGTTTCCAGTAGGAAAGAAAAAAATGAATAAAGCATCAAGTGTTTGTTTATCTTTCTTCAAAAGAGGGACGGGACTTTCAATGTTTTTGAGCCCCACAGGGAGGCCTGGAGGACAGAGGGGTCAAACAAATATCTGATTTGCATTGTGACTGTGGGGTAGAAACACATCACAAGGAGACAGGCGATGAATTCAAAATTAGATTCCAGCACTGGGGATATTTATTCAGAAAACCAGTTTGTTCTAGAGTCAGATTTAATGGTTTGTACAATGTGCTGGCCCTGTAGCAGAAAAGAAGTGATTAAAGAAGTTTTGACAATGTTTTTTAGCTGCGATGTCTCCTTGTCCTGAGATGGTCTACATACTCGTCCTTGTTTACTTTGAGCTCTGCTCATTAATAAGACCGGATCGTCGCCAACCGACCTTCTCTTGGCTCTGGAAACAGTATCTATAAGTGTGTGTGTGCTGTGCATGTGTCAGAGGTGAAATGCCCAAGGACCTGCGGTGATGAATGAACAGTAATCCAGCCTACAGAGAGCGGCTCATAAATGTAGCCTCCAGTGCACAGACGCCCGTATGATTCTCATTTCTCTGTGACAAGGCCAGGAATCTCGACCTGCTCTCCCTTTAAGAGGACACCTTATCTGCTGGACTTACACCACCACTGATTACCACCAGTTAGCAGGAGGAAAGTCCACATGTAGGTCGCTCCAATATTCCAATGGAAACTGCCCAGGGAACACATGTGGAATTATGAAGCATGTAGTCTGACTGATCTACCTTTAAAGGCCTCATGGCATGAAAAATGCAATTTTGGTTATTTTTTCGTGATTGGGAAGGTCTCTGGGCCACGTGTATACTGTCCCAGGCATCAAACTGGTCATTAATGGAGAAATGCACACCACCCGTTTGTAGGAACTCTCCCTTTAAGACGAGCAGATAGCACTTCCTCCTTTATGTGATGTCACACATAAGGCAACTCCGCCCACCTAGACCCGCTGGATAGGGGTCGACTTCTGCTCCGCAGCCGGTAAGATAAACTCTGTCTCATGAAGATGGTAAGATGTCCAGCAGTTATAAGGTTTTTCATTTGTGCCTTTGATAATGCTCGCCATTAACTGGATTACCAGTAACCGTACGGCCATTAACGGCAATCCATGTGAAGCAAATGTTACATGAGGAAAAGAGAAATGTAACCGTCACACAACTTCATTCATACAGAGTTTTTTTTTTACTTTTACTGTGTGGCTGTTTTAACGGCAGTAAATGGTTTTATGCTGCTGTTTTCATCTCAGCACATGATTATGTATGGTCTCGTGACGCGTTGGAAATCAGTTTTACTCAAATAACTCTCCTTTATCTGTCTGGTCATCACAACACTCTGTGAAGTACAAGCATGTCAGTGCTCAAACTGACCCTCCACAGACATCCACCATCAGCACACAGCTGTCTGTTGGAACTCTGAAAGAAAAGAACTCTGATTGGCTAAACAACCTGTGCCTGCTAGAGGCTACAAAAAGGAGCTATAAACTGATATTAAGCGGATCACAGGTACTCAAAACCATTGATACATCTTGTTAGGAATATAAACATTTAAAATAAACGCAGAGAAAAGTGCACAGCATGAGGCCTTTAAGTGTGCAGGCTTTGTGAGGCTTAATTACATAAAGAGCTCTGGGTAATTAACCTTTGGATTATTAGTTAATAATTGATCTAATCTTCTCTCTAATATTCTTTAATAGTAGCATGTCCCATCTCAGATGCACAACTTGAAAAGTAAATTACTGCCATGTATCTCATGTGACTCCATCTGGAACAGCTTCACACTCAAAGCAAAGAATCAAGAGCAAGAATCTTGAGCTACAGTCACTGCAGGCAGCTTCAGCAGAACTTCATGAGATTTAAACCACACAATTAAAAGTTTGAAGTCATTAGCAGCAGCATGTGATATTCGTCTGTCACGGTAAAATCAATTTAAGTTGTAACAGAATTTGGAATCATCACATCCTGCACAGTCTTGGTCTCAGTCCCCACAGAGGGCGTCACCACATTAGCCGTTTTTAAACATTGAAATTGAAAATTAAACCTCTAAATCAACAATTCAGTGAGAAACCAAGTTCTATATTCATCAGCAAATCTTAAAAGACAATAAAGAGCATTTACAGATTCAGCAGTGCTTCTTCTCCAGTGGACTGTAACCAGATTGGAAATTGAACTTTGGCAAGTAAGTGTCAAAGCATTTGCAGAAATCAGCAAAGCTGTGATCTGGACATGTTTTGGTCTCAGTCAGTCCAAACTCTGAATTCTTTTTTTTTAATATATATTATTTCATTTTATTTTACCTGTCTTACTATATGTCGCTATCATCTTCTCTGATCTCCACTTAAACTGAGCTGCTGGAGCAGAGAGCAGAAAACTGAGCCACCCGTGCTTCGACAGGCATTTAATAAGAGATGGGGAAATGTGCAAATTACCTTTCTGTCACTGTCACGGTGGAGAGGCTCTGAAGCAGCGCCTTTGCCAGAGGTGGAGTGAAACACTTACAAATGCAGGTGCTGTGTGAGCGGCCGCAGGCATTTGATTTTATGGCTTATGCCACCTGTTGTTGCTGAAGCTGATACACATGTGTGTTCACACAATGCAGAGGTCAACACCACAGAAGAAGATGCTTGTATTGGGTTTAGGTCAGGGTTACAACAAATGTTCAGAAAAACTTCTAACATATAGCACTTCAGAAGCACTGGAAACAGTAAAGTGCTCTTACTGTGAAGCTGAGCTTTTAGCCGGACTTTTTTTTTTTTTTTTTTTAAATGCGACTGACCACATGCTTATGTGCATCATAAGGGTCATATTGTGTTGCTGCATGTTTGAACAGCTCAGTTTGACCCTGGCAGTGTCCCAACAATGGCTACGTTAGATAAAGACGAGGCACAAGAAGGACGACCTAGGTTCCAGTTCGACCTGCATCTCCTCTCCCTCCCCCAGACCTCCCTGTCTCTCTCTCTCTCACTCTCTCTCACTCTTGCTGTCAGAATAAACAGGGCGCCCTGATGGGTCACCGGCACGTACCACGTAGGCTGCAGAAGCCGTGGGTTCGAATCCGACCTGTCACCTCTTCTCTCCCTGACTTTCCTCTCATCTTCACTGTCCTGCAAAATATCTAAATAAAAACCTTGCACAAAAAAGGTGAATAAGAAATATACAAATAACGACTGAAGTTTAGGAAAGAATGAAGATTCTTTAGGTTCAAATTGCTACAAAACCAAACTTACTGCCTAAAAATAGAAATTCAGAAAGAACCACGGCTTCTCTTGTTGACACTATTGTGTTTTTAAGACTAAGATTTCTACAGACTTTGAATCATAACATAAAAAAGTTTTTCTTCTGCAGGGTTCACCAGTCAGCCAGTTAACTCAGTGGGTCATATTGCCATAAGAAATGTTCTTCTGAATACTTTTACCCTATGAGCCCTGGGGATGTGTGTCTGCTTCCAAATCCAAGCCTGTCTATAGAGATGGATAGCTGTGTGACTGTGTCAGCTAGAGACATGCTTCTTTTTTTTTCTTTTTTTTAGAGATCATGCCAGAATGTGTCACTCAGCTCAGGTCATGACAACTGAAGTTAATAATAGTAATTTGGAGTCAGAAATCTATATTAGCATGTTCCAATGAGTCCATCTATTCCTGTCCTTTAATCACTGTTTCAACTAATGAGGTTTGTAGGTTTAAAACTTTCCCACTTTGTTTGACAGAAGGATCTGAGGCTTGTAAATGACTTATAAATGTTTGTTTGCGTGTTGCCTTTAAAGGCTTCTCCATTATTGGGAGAAAGTTGGCATCATTTTTTTTTTTTTCCAAATCAGCCTGTCTGTGATCAAACCGCTCCGGGTTGGTTGACAGCTGTTATCACACAGTTTGCTAAATAGTGACAGGATTCTTCGCGGTCTTGTCAATGTCCCTTAATCCCATTTGTAACATTTCTTGTCATTTGAAAATATCAAATCCAAAACTTAAGCACAGAGAGAGAGAGAGAGAAATCCTTGGAGGAGATCTGTGCAGAACAAGGCTCGCTTTATCAGCGCCCGCGATCCAGCCCGCAAATTAGCTTCAGCTGCTGATAACGACAAGACAAGGGAGACAACACTGTGGACTTTTGATGTGGATTTATCTGCGTTTGTGGACTGAACAATAAGGAGATCGTGAAATTAATTGTTTCCAGAGCCATTTGATACATTGTTCCAGTTTAATTCTGCATAAAGATTCACACGACACATGACTTCATTCCTCGTTCCGACCTTCTTCACCAGCCCGCTCAGGCAGGTTAAAAACACCAGCAGCCAAAGTGCACACTAACACACATACCACCCCTGAAAGCCTCCATTCAGCAGATCTGCTTCATTTGAATAAGAGGGGCTACTATTGTCTGCTACACTGGCTCCATTTGGTGAGACTGTTTTTTTTATTTCGCAGGGGGATGTTTCACGTGAATCAACATAACAGCTTGCGCATCTCATCTTTTTTCTTTTTTTTTTCTAACCTCTGCACAGATGATTCAATTCATCCCACAGAAACCAACTCTTGTTTTTCCTCAACAAATAAACAGACCTTGAAGTCGCTGTGTTTTTTTCTCCCAAAATCCTTAGAACGTCTTATGACCTGCTGAAGTAAAATATATTTTTCTACCAGATAATTAACAGATGTTAAAGGCTGTTCAAGATGCAACTTAATTCCTTCAACCAGACTTAAGTCTGCAACCAGAACTGGACAAGAAAAACCAAGGATGCATCATGAGATACTGGTATACTTATCCCCGTGCCAGTGGATGAGCAAAGGAATGAATATTGGTTGGGTTGAAGAACAAAAGTACAAATCTGTCACTTGGGTTTTTCTGACACCGATCAGCATCATAAATGCCTCAGGTGCTAGCTAAAACACTGGGCCATCAACAAGTATGAAAGTCTCTACACTGGTCCAACTCTATGTAATTTTTCCATTAACTTCATAGTTTCGTATCCACAATTAAGAAATCATGATCAATTCATACCGTCTTCTCTAAAACAATAACCTACACAGGAAGGTCAGCTGTTCTCTCTTCATCGCTCATTTCTGTATCATATGGGTCAGCAGGGAATTGAGAGGTTTGTCCAGATACAACAGTATTTAATGAGGTTTTACTGCACACATAGGTGGTAATTTGTTAAAATTTAGTAAGGGGCATTACTGAAACAAATTGTTTCTGACCAGAGCATCTGCCCAACAGCTGAGCAGCCAACTGAGAATTCTACTGAATATCCAGACTGGTCACTTTGGGCCTGGACAATCGATCAAAGTGAACACTTGGATTTCATAAATTAAGATTTATAGAATTTCTTGACTTGGATTGAGCCGATCTGAACTTAGATTGTCCTCAAAAACTTGCAACACTACATGAAGTTACATCAAGTCATGAATCTGTGATTGAGCAAAAGTTTTGAAAACAGAAAGCTAGACCAGGACTTGATTACCAAACAAATCACAGAAGTCATTAACCATGGAAAAAGCTGAATTTTTGCTCCTCCAGTGTGATGATTTGCTGTTATTTTACGTTTTGAAACATTGCAATTTGAAAGTTAATGAGTTTTGTCTTGTATCAGTGGCAATAGTATATAAATAAACAGCTAAATGGGAGCCGAAAATAAGCAGCTCACACTGGCTGACATTTTACAAACTCAGTAATTAGCCATGAAAGTACAAAACAAGATGGAATGACAATGACGACAGTCATTAGTTGGAGCCCCATGTGGAACCAGCTCTGTACACCAGGGGTCTCCAATGCGTCGTTCGCGAGTTACCGGTAGCTCGCAGCCCCTTTCCAAGTAGCTCGCCAAAGAGTTAACGAATCATGAATAAGTTTGAAACCTTGATTGGTCACTCGACAAACCTGCACATTACATCCAGGATTTTCCCTGCCTATGGTGGGCCTCATGGGTCATTTTGGTTGCTCTTTTGGTTGAAGCGTGTGTGCGTTCATGGGGGCCGTTCAGATGTGCGCTCACAACCCAAAGCAACGTCGTAGCTGCGTGCAAGTTTGTGCGATATACGTGCACGTCTGCGGCACACGGAGAAAAAATCTAAAGTTTTAGCGGCAGCAAGCGCACAGCATGTCATGTGACAAAAATGAACCAATCAGCTCCATGGACCTGCTTCTCCAGCAGCAACAAGCTACCTGACTCTCAGGGTTTGATGGTGTTGGTTCTGTGATTTTCAGCCTCCTTTATATTTAATAGAGGAGAGACAATAACTGACAGTAATATTTTCAGCTATCAGGATGATACAGGCTAAAAACATACTATTTTCACAAAGAGTGGGAAACAGAGTTTTGCTTTAATAATGTAATGAATGAATGTTAAAAAAGTGAGTAGCTCTCGGCCATTTTCATGTTGTAAAAGTAGCTCTCAGAGGAAAAGAGGTTGGAAACCCCTGCTGTACACAAACTTTCATGTAGGGCTTTATGTGGGGAGAGGGGTGGGGGTCGCAGTGTGAGACTGCACACTGGATATATACACAGCCCCGAGGCCTGACACTGTAGTGGGGGCAAACCTGTGAACGCAGCAGCAGCTTCCTAACATCTGACAACTTCCTGAACTCCCGCTTGCGATGCCCGAGAGTTCAGGAAGTCCCCGTTATCGTAACTTTGCTGCGATGCTGTACTCCGGTCTTAGCTACTACGTGGCTCCCGCTCACCCTGGCCGCCTTAACTAATGACCTGTCATACCGACACGGTGCCAGGAAGAGGGTCCATCTTGTAAATCACATCACACTCACACATGCTCTCTCTCTCTCTCTCTCTCACGCACACACACACGCAAGACGGGTCTGTCAAGGTTGATGTATTGAGGCAATGCGTTGAGGCGGCGAGCATTCACAGACACACCGGGAAGTACGCAGCGTTTCACCCGCCGAGTCTAATTTCTGCATCCACACTGCAAGCAGCGACCAAACTAAGACTTGAAGTGTGTTTTGTAGCGGTCTGTGGAGACCTCCCCGCTACACCGAGCCACCGGTGGCCGAGCTTCGCTTACCTGTAACGGGGGGATGCCGCCGCCCGGACCGTCCACCGCGTCGGGCGAGTTGTCGAAGACTCGGTCCCTGTACAAAGACCACAGCCCGACGTTGGGGAGGAAAAGGAGAGCGGCTATGAGCAGCCCGGCGAACTGCAGCAGCCTCTTCTCTTTCCGCCTCATCTCTCTCTCTCTGTCTCCGGGAGAACGGCGGCGTGTGAAGCGGCGGCGCTGGAGACTGACGAGCCCTGGACCCCCCGCTTCTCTAAGCGGAGACAACTTTCACTGTGACTGGGGGCACGGACACCGGAGCTGTGACGCTCCACGGCTGCGAGGGTCCGCCACTAGGGGGAGCGAACAGCCATGCCTCCTCGGTGGAGCGGGGGAGGGGAGGGGAAGGAGGTGGTGCTGTGAAGAGTGACTTTTATTTTTATTTATTTGTTTACAGGGTGTTTTTGAATGGGAAATTGCTATTGAGTGTCTTCTGAGTGATAACAAACAGCATACAAACTAGACTATAAAAGGGGAATCATGCTGACGAGACTAACTATTCATGCTGCCTTCAAGTGCAACTCGGAAACATCCCCTCTGTTCTCTGCGTTCACAACCACCTGTTCACGTAGTGATGGAGTGATCAGACCACACTCACTCACTCAAAAAGTTATGAGATTAGGAGAGTGAAAATGTAATCCCCCCCCCCCA
>OMNW01016532.1:42339-72120 GCA_900303245.1 Selene dorsalis
TTTATTATTTTTATAGTCTTTGTACTTTATCCTCAAAAGTTTTTTTTTTCTTCAAAGTGGTCCTAATACTCAGTTATAGCCTACCTCATAAGTTTGGATTAGTCATAAATACTTTTGGGTAAACAAGCCAGTGTATGAAAGTGCATCATTTTGATTGTTGAACATTGTTTTATTAATATTGGGTGACATAAATTGTTTCTTGCGGAGATGATCATAAATAAAGTTAAAATCATCAACCCCTGCTGGAATTAAGTTCCTTGTCACTGTTAAATGGGATTTAACATGAAATCTGTCAATATATCACACTTTCCATTTAGTTTCTGTAAAATTAAACCCAGTCCAGACCTTTAATGCCACCATATGGTTGCTGACAGAGGCATACTTTTGGGGAGAGATGAGTGGTCCATCACCTAAACACCTTACTTCATGTTGGTTCCTTTTAAACTGAAACCCTGTGTACATGAAGCATGGAATTTAATAATGCAATCAAAAGACCACCTGCCTGGTGATGGGATTTGTCTGATCCAAATCTTAGTGACCTTAAAAATCTTACACATGGATCTGACAGCATCAACATATAGGAGGTGGAGCAAATGGCCAGTTTTAAGTCAACCTATCACAGGGTCTGATGTGGATCCTCAACACCTCACACATGATCAAGAAACCCCAGTGGTGTCTGATTCATCATTTGCACCACGGCAGACAGGAAGCACCTGCAGCTGGTGATGAAAACGTCTCAGTGGACTGTGGGCTCCCCACTACAAAACCCCAGAGACCTCCACCCAAGCCAGCTTCACAATTTAAAGGTTTTAGAGACCCCGCACATCCCCAGTTCACCACCCTGCTCTCAGTCTTTGGATAAGCTGATGAGCCACCATTTCCTCAACTCAAGTGAAATAACTATTTATTATATCTGTATGATGTTATGTGGAGTGGAGTGGCTGGAGTAAGCATCATCTTGGATTTTATCATGGGCTTTGTTCAGAGAAGAGAAATGTGCATGGTTTATTTTAAATGTTATTCACCTCCACTGAAAACTGTCACTTGGTGTGTCTTCTCCTCTCTTTAGTCTTTTGCTTCCCGAATCCTTTCTGAATCTGTTCTGTGCAGTCAACTACACAATGGCTCTTCACCATTTTAGCAGCACTTAATGCACAATGGCAGATGCTGGCTGCTTTGTTTGCCACTCAGCAGGGAGTAACTGTGGTGACTTTTGTATTCAGCCGAGTCATGTGGAAAACTCTCCATTTGGATGTACCATTCAGAATCTATTTAACAGTGTAGCACTGGAGCTGTTGAGCTGATATTAATGCTTTTGTCACCCACAGTCTGACCTGCAATAAGCAATTTATTTGTACCAGACAGACCAGACCTTCATCAGGCAAATCAAGTTTTCAACAATGAGGAGCCAACTCAAAAGGATTGCAACCAATCCCAGGAGTGTATTATGAAGGTGTGACAAAATGTTCACATTAAATTGGTAAGTAAATAAAAAATGAATTCTAAACTCGAAAATTTCCTCAGAAATGTCCTTGGGGCCGCTGCCAGAGGTGCCATCTCTGTCAACATATCATACCCACGACCTCAAGGGCAAGACAGAGCTAATCGGACAGACACATGATAATCTTTCTCTTCGCGTCTGCATTTGTTGGTGTGCGTGGTTGTTTTTCACAGAGACAAATGATGGTGTTGAGGGATCTCTAAAATGAAATCTTGATTCTGAATCTCCTGTTGGTTAATGAGAGAGCCAACTGCCAAAAAGAACATAACTGGGCGGTCCAACTCTCCAGAGAGTTGGAGCAGACCAAAGAGCAGTTGGCTAGACAGAAAATCTGAAACAAATGTGTATCAACAGGGAGAAAGAGACCAGGAAAGAACTGGAGCGGCTCCGGAGTTTCATTGACACAGAAATCCTTCACACTGCAAAAATCACCACTCAGGTGCAAAAAGACATGCTGCAAAAGAGGAAGGAGCTCCCGCAAAAGGCCAATGAGCAGCGCCAAGTGGTAAATCTAATCAGCCAAGAGAAATTAACAACTGAGCTTCAGGTGGAAAAAGAGAAGAACACAACTCTGCAGGAACAAGTGGGGAATCTGAGAGCTTCAAAACAACGAAGCTGAAGTCCTCAAATCCAGGAAACAGGTCGAAAAACTGCAGTGTGAGTTGGATGAAGAAGTGAAGGCTCATGCTGCCGTGCTGCTCCAGGAGAGAAACCTGAGGGCTGAGATGGACACCCTCCAACAAAAGATGACAGAAGAGATTAGCCAAACCATCAGAGCAGGAGCTGATTCTGAAGAAGGAGTCAGAGGAGCTGAAATCACAGCTGAACACCCAGTTCTCACTCAACTCTGAGCTCACCACAGAGTTTGAGGCAGAGAGACAGAACAACATTACTCTCCAAGAAGAACTGGACAAACTGAGAGCTTCATGCCAAGAAGCCCGGAGGTATGAAGCTGAAGCCCACACCACCAGACAGCAGGCTGAGAACCTGCAGCATGAGCTGGAGAAAGAAATGGAGGCCCATTCTGCCAGGGTGACAGAAGAGAAAAACCGGAGGGCTGAAATTGATGCCACACAGGTTGACCAAAGAGATCAGCTTGGCTCAACAAAAAACTTCTGGTTCTAAAGAGAGAGCTGCAGCAGCTGAAGCCCCAGCTCAGCACTCAGCTCGTACTGGACTGTGAACTGACAACAACAACACATTAAAAAAATAATAATAATAATAGTCAAATGTGGAACCTTTAATATCTTTTTGTTGATATCTAGGTAATATTGTTGTTTTACAGTAGAAAATCTGCACAAAATGAGAAGATGGGAAAAGGTCTTTTAGCTTTCTTTTTTCTTTTCTTTTCTTTTTATTGTGATGCCCCAGCATAGGCCTGCTGACTTTCTTTTTTCCAGCGTCTGTTGCATCACTATTATACCTGCTGCCTGCGAGCGCTGCACCACCGCTGCTTCTATAGTATGTCTCTGCATGCAGCCTGCAGAGTTATGGATTTAAAGAGTGCTTGACAAAAATCAATGCGAGTCAAGACACAGGAGGAGCGTGGCTGACACAAGAGAAGGCTTCACATGCACTGAGCAGATATGAAATGTAGAAGGAAAAAAAAAAAAATCTCAGAGCATTTTTAGAACATGACAAATCCAGAGACGGTGGAGGAAAACAAATCTTATCACGAAATCTGGATTAGATTCACATAGTACAAACTGGGCAATGCAGCTTCACCATGATATTATAATACAGCACGTACTGACTTGCTGGTTTTAATTTAGCGTGTGAGAGCCACGATTATGACTGACCAGATGATCTTGTGCAGATCATTTATGATGAGAGATCAGCATGCTGCAACTTAACAAAACACACAAACACGCATGCAGATACACTAACGTGCTACAAATTCAGAAAACGTCCTCATCAATTTGACAACACACACACTGCAAAAACTCACAACACTATAGAAGTGTTTTTGGGGACACAAAAACATGCCTAACCTGGCTAATGACTAAGGTTAAGCAAATGATACATATTTGCCATAATATGTGAATCATGTGATATTGACGTCATAATAAACCAAACAACAAGGTAGCCATCTTCAGAACTTCTGAAGTCAATAAGTATTAACCGAAAGCATGCCCCAGCAGGGTCCATTGGTTGTTTTCAGCATCCCTGGAGACACTTCAGTTTGATGAAGTTGTTTTTTCTGAATCTGAGTGTTTGTGTCTTTGCACATGTTTTCTGAAGTTGTAGTGTGTGAGCTCTGAGGGCCACCATAGATAATAAACTAAAATTGCCTCACGGTGGTGCAGCTGTGTGCAAATACATTGTATGGATAAAACAAAACAAAAAAACAACATAAAATAAAAAGAGAAAAATAATTGCTCAGATCTGGTAATGGAAATGGCGTGAAGGATACAACATTATATTCTGTCCTGTTTTTATCCCATTTAGGCATGCTGTAACTGGAAATGTGTTGGTGTTACACTCAACTAGATTATAGATAAAAGCATCTTTCCACAAACTGATGGCTCTATTTACATGGCTCTGGCTGCACCTTCAGGGTCTGCTGAAGTGGCGTGATGCCTAGTAATTGTTAATCAGAAAGGACAAATGCAACTAATGGGTTTCAGCATATAACAGTCAATCATTGGGTCTGCCACCAGGAGAATAAAGGCATGCTAACTGGATGCTTTGCTTTGATGCTCTGCAAATTACCTTGATTCTTTTTTTTTCTTTGTTTTTAAATCGACCTCTTTCAAATCCACACTGAGCCGGCGACATGAGCAGGACGAGTTATAAAGCGAAGGGCTGCTCGATCAACATAAATCCCCACCACATTCAGAGGTTGTGGGGTTCATCCATAATTCATGTTGGAAGACGAAGCCGAACAGATTGAATTGTCACAACAGACGAGGAGAACGAGAGAGCTGCTCTCTTTCTCTCTCTCTCTCTCTCGCTCTCTGTCTCTCTCTTTATCCGAGCATCCTGAGCAGGAATAGAAAGAGCAGGATTAGCACCAAGAGAAATTCCAACACAGTCCACTCTGTTAATGTGACTAATCTTTGCCCACATCAACCTGTTACGTGTCTGCATGTGGACGGTATTACGGCAGGCTGTGAGCTGCAACTGTCTGGATGATACATGGATTAGGAAATGAGTCGATTAAAATATAACGAATAAAGAGAAAAAAAAGGAAAATGTGGTGCAGTGGTTAGCACTGTCACCCAAGGAAAAATAATGGTAGGTCTACCTTTATTTTTACCTTGACTTAACTGAAGAAAATGAATGCAACCCAAGAGGAGTGTTTCACAAAAAGGAATTGATTTCATTTGTACAGGTTTGAGTGACATTCAGTTCATGCTGTGTTGATGTGATGGCCACTCTAAAGTTTTACACCACCAAGTGCTACGTTTTGAGCACAAGCCTTAGTGATGTTTTTGTAGAACACACTGTACAGTATAAGCTGTATACACCCATCAGGCACAACTTTATGACCACCTACGTAATGTGTTGGTCCCCCTTTTTCCGCCAAATACGCAAGAAATTGTGATGCACTGTGTATCCTGACAGCTTTCTATCAGAGCCAGCATGAACTTCTTCAGCAATTTCAGCCACAGTAGCTCATCTGTTGGATCAGACCACGCAGGCCAGCCATCGCTCCCCACGTGTAACAGTGAGCCTTGGCTGCCCATGACCCTGTTGCTGGTTCACCACTGTTCTGTCCTTGGATCACCTTTGATTGATACTGACCGGGAAAACCCCACAAGAGCGGCAGTTTTTGAGATGCTCTGACCCAGTCGTTAGACATCACAGGTTTCTCCGGGTCAAACTTGCTCAATTCCTTCCACTTTCCCATTTTTCCTGATTCTAATCAACTTTGACGACAAAATGTTCACCTGCTGCCAAATATATCCCACCCCATTATCAGGTGCCATTATGAACTGTTACTCAGTGTCATTCACTTCACCTGTCAGTGGTCATAATGTTATGTCTGATGTCGGTGTATATAAGCCTTTTAGCCCTTTCTGCTGAAGGCTCATTTTACAAGGCTGAGTTACATATTGCTCCTCTATCTTTGACTTTTTTAGCTCAAGGTTAGAAGGCAATATATGCTGACTGTATTAAGGGATATTGATGTTAAGTGACCAGACATCAAAAGTTGATTAATATTGGCACAATAATAACGGCCCTTGGTGAGAGCACAAATCAACACAAAATATAAATGTTGTATTTGCCCGTTACCTCTGCTATAGGTGCAGTGTGTGCATGTGTGTGTGTGTGTGTGCATGTGTGTGTGTGAACCCTCATTACCCAGATTCCCAGAGGCACTCCCAGTGTTCAATTTCCTATCAAGACCATACGATCCTATAAACACTGGTGCAGGTGAAACGTCAGTCTCACTAATGGAACCTCTGCTTGGTGTGAGCCGACTGAACATGTGCTACATGTTTCATTTTGATCTCCAGTGAGGAGGCAATGACTCCTGCTTTCTCCTGCCACGAAACCAATCAATGATAGCTCCATGACCGACAGCTGCACTGCAGTAAAATGTAAAGTATGTTACGGATAGAGCATGTCAAGTATGTTCACAGGTGTATGGACACAACTATCACAGCTGAATCTTTAAACTGTGATGGAAATGTTTAAAGTTGCAACTTTGCAAACACTGACTTGTAGAAAATGGCAAAATACAACATCCCAACTCCTTATAAACATAAAGCCAATATTAGTATAACACACTTTGGAGTTTAAATTATTACGTTTTTGCCCCACCCCAATGTAATCCCAATGAGAGCGAAGTGGCTTTCGGCGATACTGTCGCGTGTAGCGGGGCTTCAGTGCGCGGCATCGCTAACTTTCCGCCATCTGTTTCTCATGGTTCATTTATTTGAAAGAAAACACCTTACATCATAATAAACCATCCAGCATCCAGTTTGGAGGTACATTGCCACCTACTGGACTTCAGTGTTGTCGTAACTCGTTGAAGACTCTGATCACGCACGCGATTAGTACACGAAGAGCGGTACGTGCAGAGGAGGGAGAGAGGGACAGATATGGCAGATGGTGTTTTTCCAGGATTGTATGTCCCACAGGTGACTGACCTTTTTTCATTTTTGTGAAAAAGCATTTAATTAATTGGATGCAATCGGGGTGTGAAGAGGATTTCAAGCAATTCAGTAAAAAAAATGCTCCAGAAATAGATCTCCAACCCCACCTTTAAACTCAGGACATAGACTGTAAATGAAGATGGATGTAGACTCCATAATGTCACCCACAGGTTTCTGAAGTTCAGTGTGAGCTGCTCGACCATAGCCATCTTGGCAGTGCTTGACTCCACCCCTGAATCCCAGGTAATCCAAATAAGGGGGGATCTCGGGGAAAGATCGGGGTTATTGAGGTAATTCCTAAGGCTGTTTGCACACCTGTGGAAAACTGAACATCAAAAAAGTTAACTGCTACATAAGTTTTGCTGTTAATTATAGCAGCTACGAAGAACATTTAACTGGATATGCAAAAGTCTCTTGTTTCTGCTGATGCAAATGAGCAAATGAGGCCATTGGTTGGACGATAAGCTATTTCTAAATAGTTTAACTCTGTACCTTCGGGAGGCAGTGGCCGGGTCGGTCCACTGAGCGACATGATTTACAGCACTCAGACCGGAGGAGACCTGACAAGGCTATAAATTAGCATTGAGTTGTTGCTACACTAGCCAGTAAAAACCAAACTCAAATGACACTATATTTTCGTCATCACTGACATTATGACAGGATCCACAAAGAGAAACCTACTGCTTTTCCCCATAGGGGTCGCCAAAATCAACACAAAATTAAAGTTCTTTGTAGTTGCTTTAACCTCAGATCACATTAACCTAATTACAGGACTCCTTTTCCTGCACCTTGGATGCCACAGTTAACTGAGATGAGCCTTAATCATTGACCAGCCCAGACAAAAAAAAAAAAGGAAAAAAATCTGTTAACGACACCAACAGGAAGTGTAGCCCACATGATTTGTGGATATGACTTTACCTATCGTGTCAGAAATTGTAAAACCATCAGTGAAACATATATATACATATATTTACAACTTTTCTACATGA
The DNA here is from genome assembly GCA_900303245.1 of Selene dorsalis. Lineage (NCBI taxonomy): Eukaryota > Metazoa > Chordata > Actinopteri > Carangiformes > Carangidae > Selene > Selene dorsalis. The sequence goes on from OMNW01016532.1 coordinate 49,935, forward strand.
TATATATATATAAGTCATATGTTGATGTTTGGAGTGGGGATTGTTGCTCCATCGCAGTTGCAAATGATTCCTGTAGCCTTCACTTGGGTGATTTAAACCTCCCACATACTCTCCCCTTTGGCCACCTGTCCATTAAGCCCATATAATCTGCTAGATATTGATGCAATAAAAAAGGCCACAGTCGAAGTGCCTGATTAGATTGGAACATCTGCTCCATATCGAAGACTTGGCGTGTAACACAGCAATCAACACTCAAGGTGGCAATTCAGATTTACGGGTGGCATCTGGGCTACCTGTTATTTGATGGCTTGATTCTTTGGAATCAGTGTTGGGGTTTGCAGACAGGCAACTAAGGGTTTGGCTGTGATCTACCCACATAACTATAAAAATTAATCCATCCATATTTCGTCATGCTATGTTCTGCTGAATTATTGAAACGGGGGCAGGATATCCATCAGTCAGGAATTTCTCGGTTTTTAAGAATGAATCTAGCAGATGATGACTTGGATGAAAAATACAATAGAAAACCTGTCTCTTCAAATAGGTGCAGATTAAGTGGTAATGATTTTATCATATATTGCTTGAATTCATAAGCATAAATAATAATGATAAATAACAAAAAAAAAGTGTTTTGAAGTGAAAGTTTAAAGATTGGGAGGTCCAGTGTGTGTTTACATTGTGTGTTCCTCCTGTGAAATTGGATGTTCAAGTGTTGTTGATTTCTTTTTCTCCATTAAATTTAAAAAGAATCAATAAGATGAAAGAAAGGTAACAAAATTGACTTTGAATGAATCATCAAGAGAACAACATTGTAACACAATTATACAAGATCCACTTATTACTCCCAAAGACTTGCTTCTCCAAATACCCCAGGGAGTTGTTGGGTCAACGGTGCAGCGTCTAAATAAGACATTATCTGCCGCGAAACTCGTTCGTTTCACCAATATGTTGTTATGAATCACCAGTACTATTCCCCCACGAGTTCAGAGCGGCTCGGAGTTGTTTTGTTATTGTCATCCGGGGTTTTTTACATGGCTTTTCACTGATCTACAACTTCAATGACGTCACTGCCGTGCACCACCACAGCGCCGTACATTCACTCCGTGCTCTATGACTAGTTGAACGAAGTTCAGCTTCCACAGGCAGAGCAAGGAGTGAATGAGCAGCGCTGCGATGAGTTTCGCGGCAGATAATGCCTTATTTAGAAGCTGCATCGTTGCCCCAACAACTCCCGTTATATGGATATACACGGATCGCGAATGGATCTAAATATCTTCCGAAGGACTCCAAGTTACACCAAAGTTGTTCGGGTGAGTAAACAAATGTATTTTATGCTAGAAATAAGGTCCAGGTTGCAAAAAACAGAACTTCTCCTTTAAGTAATCAGTTAAAAACAGCCGTCTCGGAATAGAAGCTGAATCTAAATGGGTCTCCACAGGAAGGGAAGGGATTGTGCTATATTGTATGTCATTATCAACACACATTATCAACAACATTGGTTTCCAGTCTCCCCAGCTGTCTTCCAAATGGAAAGCGAAACCAGAGGGCGATGATTCAAAACAGAAAATGATTGCCCTGGAGCCAGAGGGAGAAATATTAGATCATCAACGACTGTATGGAAGTAGGATGAGCAAACACTTAAACAAACACTGATATACAAATTGATCTTATGTGAAATGCAAACACAGTCATTTGCTATTTCCCTCTGATTTAATACCCACATGCGATGGCTCCACTTTGGCTCCCTGGTGGAGATTTTAATGCACATCACTTTGAGCAGCATGAGTTTGAATCAATAGAAATAGATGTCTCTGCTTGAGTGATGAAACCGTGAGACCATGTGGAGCTGGCAGTGAGGGCACGGGTCTTCATTTCAGCTAACGTAGGGGTTTGGTACCTCCCATCTGTGTCTTCTCTGAGTTAGAGTGCTATCTCTGACAAAATAATTTCACATTTTAAGTATATAAACTTTCTTATATATATGAAAGCTTTTCTGGAGTAATTATTAGATTTAATTATACTATATATATATATATTAACAGTTTTATTACTGTTTTGTTGTCTGTTTTTGTTTTTTTGTGAAAAGTTTTGTTACCTAAATACAGATTATTATTGCCTAATTGTTGTTATTATTATTATGGTTATGACATTTATGATTATTTTTCAAAAATTACCGCTGGATCAGTTTTATAAACTCCCTTTGTACCATGAAGTAACAACCTGTATTGACCTTCTTCATGTTTTTTTTAGTGGCATCTTTTTATCTCTATTTTATTAGGTTTTGTAACTTTTTTTCAGCTTCAGCTATTACTGGAATTATTTTCAGGAATATAATGAAATTCATTCGTGCTGTGTGCTTTGTGCTGTGGTCCAACCTTGATTCATATTTGTTTACAGCTGCAGCAGCATGTTTACAGCTGGACAGACTCTGGAGTTGGACTGCTGTGTGTGTGTGTTTGACGGCACAAGCACATCAAGGACGCACGGCGGGTGCACTGGTAGGGACAGTGAAGCTGCGAGGCTGAGGCGCTGGAGTGGCAGCTCCTTATCTTCTCGTCAGTGAAGTTGTCATGGTGATCGATAGAATCCTGCCGGGGTCGTGACCTCTGAGAGTCAATTAGCGGTGTGCTCTTTCCTTTTTCTTTCTCACTGAAGATCAGCCTTGAGATTCATAGCCTGGTGTATTTTTATCCCAGTCCTGTCTGAAACCTCAAAAAAGACAGCGAGATAGAGAGGGCACTTATCATAGAATACAACATGTATGTGATAAGAGTTGAGGACATTACAGCATCACAAGGCCAAAATTATATTTTGTGGGGCCACCATGAACTTGACCTTTAAACTTTGAACTCTGACATGTTTCACCTCAAGTCCAGGTGAATATTTAAGGCAGACAAAAAGAGAGATCGCAAGGCTAAAACTGTTGCCACGCATATGACCTTTAACCTGTCAGCCCTAAAGTCTGCTCTGTTCATCCTTGGGACATTGTAAGAAGCTCCATCACTGAGGTATTGTGTCCAAAGACTGAAACGGACAAACAACCTGAAAATAATATGGCTGCCATTGTGGCTGTCGCTGTCAAGTGGAAATGAAAATCTTCATCTTTACAAACCCATGGGAGTTTCCTCCTGTACAAAACTAATGGGACATGTTTGGAATTTATTGCATATGCCACTTGTGCATTGAATTTTAGTCCTGCTGATTGACTGGCAAAATAAATATGGCTGGCTATTCAGCTTTTATTTAAAAAAAAAAAAAAAAAAATCTCCAAGCTCTGGGATAATTTACATGAAAAGACACTGTTTGGTATTATTGTTATCATATTATGTTATGTATCATATTATATTCTGACGGGCCTCATTGTAATATTCCTCTATATACTGAAAAATAAACAACATTTGCAGGAGAACAAATAAAAGGGACATCAGTTCTCGAAGAACAACTAGCTTGTCTTCCAGTACCACAGTCTTCTCTCTTTTCACATGGTCGTTGTCTTTAAATAAATTCTCTGGGACTGTTTGCTGCCCACAGCTTCCTAATTTCCCTCCCTTGCCACTCCTTGTTGTAGATTTTGTATTACTTTAATCGTCTCCCACACTGATGTCGCTAAGACACACTTTCCCTAAATGCTAATACCATCATCATTTCCCTCGGCGGTGTGCGTGTGCTTGGAGCTGCACTGATATTGCTTTTGCAGCGTGGCCCATTTCCCTGGGACTCGTGGGATGTCATGTAATGCTCAACTTGTCACACCGCATCTGAAAGCGGGAGAAGGACCATGTATATATTAAGGGACTGTCATATTCAAGATCATTCTGGAGCACGGACATGTGTCCTCCAGGATATAAACTGCAAAAAAAAGGGATTTCTTTTTTAAACTCTTAAACTTGGCAGTAAATGAACCAAGGGCTTATTCTTGAAGTTTTATTTATTCAAGGGAATCACGTTGAGATAGGAATCTCATTAATAAAATTCATCTCCTGTTGGAACCAGGTCAGATTTCCAACTGAAATATAAAGAGTGAGATCTAATGAGAGATTCACACTCACCACGTAACACCATCTTGGCTTTAAGATACGGAGAACAACCACTGGTCCATATACCACATGTTTGTGCTCTCTAATTTTGGCAACAAGGCCTCCAACATAAACATCGACAACATGAACCAGCACCAGATGGAACAGACCTTTGGTTGCTAGGAAACAATAATAAAGTCTAGGCCTTTTCTGTGTAACTTTCCTGGTGCAGATAGCCATGAAAATAGGCTACTTATTTCAGGTGAGATGCTGTTGTTGTCATGTCATCTATTTATTTACTTTGTCCTTTTCTTCCAGTTTGGGAAATAAGGCTTCGACAATCCAGTGCCATTCATCTCAGTCCTTTGCTCTTTCTTTCCGCTCTCCTTCAGCTGTTCTGCACCAGGTGTTCTTTGGCCATCCAGGTTTTCATTTTCTAGGTGGTCTCCATCTCAGCCAGAAGATGCGGCAGATTTTCCTGAGGTACGCATTGTGGAAAGCATTGATCTTATCCATATCTCCCTTTACCACTCGCCAGCATTCTGAGCCATATAATAAGACAGATTTGACATTGCTGTTAGAAGGTCTAATCTTGTTGTTAATAATGATAAATGCGTTTTGTTTCAAATATGTTGTCTCAGACTTTTCAAATGCTCAAAAATAAGAGGACGTATCTTTTATCAGAATGGTTGTGTCATGTGACATTGATTGAGTTGGTAGTCATATATGTTATATAATTATCCAGCACTCCATGGATTGCTTTTTTGCTGGCTTCGTCAAAAACAAATGCCCATGTACCGGAGGAGGGTTAGCAAAACAGAGGGAAAGCGACCGGACCTGCATAGTCTCTCTTTTAAATGAGTAGTGACTGTGGAGTTTGTTCCAAACACTTGTCTAACCAATGACAGCAGCAAAATCTAAACTGCCTGACAATCAGCAGCCAGCGAGCTCCCCTGCTGCAGAAAACATCTTTTATCACAACAGCTCAGATCTTTTTTGTTTTTCTTTTTTTTTTTTTAAGATCTTTTACCATTCCTCATCTCTTCAGCAAAAACGGAGCGGAGGTGCAGGGCGTTTGAGTGTGTTCTGTGCAGTTTACTGATGAGGCACTGCAGGATTTGTAGGCATTGAGGTTCAAGATTTTCCAGGAAATCTCCTCAGTGCCATTTGGATGGGCAAATATGTGGAGTCAGTTTAACAAGGATCCCTCAGCTGGAGTTTGTTTTGTATTTGTGTGTCTGTGGGTGTGTGTAGGAGGGGGGTGGTGGTAGTGGCCAGGTGACTCGGCTGTCTTCTGAGTCTTGTTATCTTAGTCTTTGGTCAGTGGGGGATGATACAAGTTGAGTCAATAAATTCCAGACCACACCTCGCTCTTAGTGTGGGAAAATGAAAACAGCACCATCAAAGCACAAGCATCTTTTAATGAGAACAGAGGTGGGTAATAAAAACTGCAGATTTCACATATAATAGGACATAACAGTTCAGATAAAACATAAATCTGTTCCCTGATGTTCACTGATTCCTGTCTGCCACTATAAGCTCAGGGTGCTGTCAGCCTGGGACCATTGTATTTTTCTGCTCATCAGAGAAGTCAGTGGTCTGCTCCCTTCACTATCTCAGCTCCCCTCTGAATTGGCGTGCAGGAAGGAACACAGGAGAAGAACCTGCGGTATGAAAAACAAGAGAGTTTTGAATAAGACATAGAGCAAAGTTGTGCATTTAGTCACACAATTCAAAGCTGTGGCCAGACTTACAGGACACATTTAGACAACTCTTTGGAACTTTGAAACATCATCTGACAGACCCCTTTGTGCTGCATTTCTAATTCAAGCAATAAACAAAAAAATCAGTTGTGAAAGAAAAAAAAAAAACATCACCACGGTTTGAAGTTGATCCACAGACTGTAAACGGCCATATCAAGTTTATTTCAGTCCCTCCCCTTTGGCCACCTGTTACTTGTTTAGGCGATTTTATTTTTTTATATGAACTTTTACAGCCTTGCACGATCTAGCCCCTAGTTTGACTCCCTGTTTTTGAATCATTTCTTAAAACTTTGTCTCTCATTATATTGGTTTCCCCTTGCATCGAAAAAAAATAAAATAATAATAATAACAAAAAGATATCGAAAAGATTCAATAATCTTGGATCTGTAGATATGGTATGGCTATATTTTAATCAGAGAGAGCAGAAGTAAAATTAAACAGCAGTGTAGCAGAGCCTGTAAAGAGAGAGACTGACATTTTGGGAAATGTTCTTGTGGACTTCTTCATCTGTGTGGGCAATGTGAAGCTTTGCTCCAAGTCTTAGAAAGAGTCTTGGCAGAAGAACTTTGATCGGGTTACTCTATCATCAGCATGTGAATTCAATTATGAATGTGATAACCATTAAGATGGTTTTTCAATCTCCCAAGCACCCAGACACCACGAAACACAGGACCAGCCCACATAGAAATGTAATATATATATGTCTCTATATCAAGAGCCACAGATGTCACTTATTAGACTATTATTATCACATATATAAATCATCTGGGCATGTGAAAAGAAACATTCATAATAAGATAAGATAAGCTTTTTTTTATCCCACAATGGGGAAATTCCAGTGTTGCCAGCAGCAGTACACATGCACATGCAATGTCGAAAAAGTGCAGGAGTACAAAAAATTTATAAAATGTAAAAATGTACGTACAAGGAGAAAGACAAAGTGCAAATACAAGTATAAATTAAATATAAATATAGAGTATAAAAAACATGCATATATACCAAGTAAAAATTTACAATAAGTATTTTTAGTATGTAAATCTGTTTGTTTATATATATTTGTTTTTATTAAATCAAATAAATAGATCATATAATACATGTTTACATAGGTCAGACAAGTATGTCAATATATGAAATTATTCCAACTTTGAGCATGTGTGACTTATGTCACATATAGACATTTATATCACGTAGATATTGTGTTTGCATGTTTGAAAGCACAGCTGAACTCTGACTTCATGTAAATCAAGGTGAAAAAACAAACAAACCAAAACTTTCCTCTCAGCGTCTTTCAAAGTCTTTACATAGAAAGACCAAATGATGAATGAGATGTCACTGGGATTCTCATGCACTGGTCATTGTGTGTGTGCTGTGGCAGCGATATAAAGCGCTGGATGGGTCTCTGGGGGCTCCAGATTGATTCCCCACCCGCCAGAACTGCAGTGCTGTGGAGACGTGACAACAACATTCATCATTTCGCTGGTTATTTGTAAAGACAGGGCAGAACTGCAGGACGAGGTGGGAGTGCAGATGTAGTGAGTGTCTGTATCTGGGTGGACAGAGTGTGTTCACCGTGAAGGGTGGTCAGACATGTTTAGGACATTGTGTGCATGAATACAACAACAAACAGACAGACTCTGTTGTCAAAGCTTTTTTTTTTCAGCTCTGTCTTTTGACTAAAGGTGAGCCCTTCCCCACTCAGAATAAGTTTGAAAGTGCAATTCATACTTTCATAAGATCCAGGCTCGATTATTGTCATGCTCTTTATGTTGGAGTCAACCGGTCTTTTCCTGTCCCTCCTCCGACTGATTCAAAATGTCTTTTTAAAGTCATTAATGGCCTTGCTCCGCCTTTTTCACCTGAGATCCTAAATTTCTGTCAACATAACAGAACTCTTTTTACATTTTTAACCTTATTCTGTGTCTCCTACTGATGTTTTTTTTAGGAAAGGTGGTATGTAACAAAGGTAAGTAAAGCCAATGGGAATGCTTGTCTCCATGATGTGTCTGCTTCAAGGCTATTGAAGTTAGCAACCAGCTTGTCACCTCCTGACAGCGATTGTTTTTAGCCTCAAATCTTCACCAATGACAGGGTTTCCAACTATCCTATAGGCCACCCTGGTTGGGATGTCCTGTCATTTTCCGAGTCACTGAAGTGTGCAGACTTCTGGTTTGTCTTATAAATGTGACTTTTACTAAAGCTTGCAGAATAAACAGCTCCTTAGTAGCTTTGTTAGATTTCTAACCACTAACTGTAACACACACTGTCCCAGATATCATTAAGTAATTTCAACGTTTTCAGCTAACTTGCTATTTATTGACATGATTTTTACTACTACACACAAAAGGTAAAAATCTTAACATCTGAGTGTAATTTGAAAACAAATCATGAACAGAAAAAAACTAAATGAGACTGTGAAGATACTGAGTCATTATAATTAATAATGGAGTGTATGTGCTAAAATAAAGTGTTAAGAAAGAGCCATATTTGATATTGTACTCTTCTAATCTCTTTTTTTAATGAGCAAATTTCTGCCTGATTTGGTCACAAAGGGAGGCTTACGCAAGATTTGCTGTGCTCACTGCAGAGTTTACACTTAACATTAACAGGTGTGTGTGTGTGTGTGTGTGAGTGAGTGAATGAGTGAGTGAATGAGTGTGCTACCCATGAGAGGAGGAAATGACTTTCCTGGAAGATGTTAACTGCAACAGCAGCCCACCTGAGAATAGGCCGCTCCGATGTGGAATCGATGAGTTTTATGTCGATGGAAACAATGTCCAACTCTAGACTTTAAAGCCAGGGCTTTGTCAGATGCCACAAAGCTGCTGAGGCAGGGAGAAAAGGCCTGGTAGCGGACTGCATATGCAATAATCAAAACAGTTAAAGCCCTCAGCATCTGCCTCATGGTAATTATCATCACGCTGCCAATAAGTGGACAATTTAATCTGAGTCTCAGATGAGTCTGAGCCATTGTGGTCATATTTCTTCCCCTTGGCTTCATTGGCGATCGACACATACCATTAATCATGTTTTTAAATTTTTCATTTGTGTTTTTTTCATAGCTAAAAAAATATTAGAAAAGTGATGTGGTTTTGCAGCTCTTCAGATATATGCAAAAAGGAAATTACAAATATATATATGTTAGGAAATAATTATAATATCATCTTGAGCATGTGAAATTAACATGGAATGAATGAAACTTGAATACGTGAAGTCTGAATACATGGAATAAAACTTTGGAGGACTCAAGGTCATTACCTTTTGGAGTGTATGGACAGGGTGATTTATTTATTATTATTTATTATAAGTTGTTTTTTTCCGAGCGGTATCTACACAGAAGAGACGGCGTCATCTTCTTCTCATGGGTTGATGCAACACTTAATGTGTAACAGTGGGAAGCAGTTGGAGATACTGGTGTCTGATTAATAATTCCCTCTCATGCAGCGAGATTTCAAGGCGAAGGCAGCGAAAGCGCACAAACATATAAATACTTAGCATATTAATGACATGGTCGGCATCGACTGGGAAAATGCATGAAAGAAAGTAGCATAGAATGCATCATCTCAGCACTGCACAGAAAAACCACAAACAGAGATTAAAGGTTTCAATTGTTGTTTTAATGTCTTCATATAATGTAATATTATATGCATATATTTGTAATGATGAAAATATTTTTAGATTTAAAATGCTTAAAGGGATATTCCAGTGTAAGTTTAAACCATGGTCTAACACACCATTAGACCGAGTAGAAAACCCCCTTGTGACATCAAGTTTGCTGACCACAAAGTTCTCTAGTGACTTCAGCACAGACAGCCAAATAACAAAATACCGCTGTCTTTGTAGCCACTAGCCACTCTCCGCTAGTAATGTGGAAGCCTTAACAAGTTGATTACCGAATGCAGTAGAAAAGTAAGAAGTCCAGTGACGTTTAATCCAACTGTTGATGAAGTGTGGTGCTGTTCTGAGCATCATTTGTAGCTATGAGTGGTTTTTTTGATCGTGGTTGGCTCCTGGCTACAAAGACAGCAGTATTTTGCTATCTGGCTGTTTGTGCTCAAGTCACAACAACTAGAGAAGTTTGCGGTCGGAAAACTTGATCTCTCGAGGGGGTGTTCTACTCGGTCTCACGGTGCGTTAGACCAGGGGTTAAACTTATGCTGGAATATCCCTTTAATTGAATATTGACTCATATTTATTCCACAGAATAATTTGGTGCATCTGGCTTCACCGACTTTTTAAAAAGCTAGAAAAACATCTTCAGGGCTCACAGGACTTTACTGAGAGCTGAATTTTTGATTATTTTACTGTGGCGCACATTTTCAGATTGATGCAGTTTCTTTGGACTAAATACCACAAACAGAATAAAAATGAATTTTACCAGCAGGATTTTATTTCTGGTCTCCAGAACAGGGTCTGAAAACAACATTCAGGTCTTCATGTGGGAATAAAAAACTTTGCAGGAAACAAAATTCAGTGATGGGGAACGTGAATATAAAGAAGAGCTACATGGAGCAGTAATAATCAGCGACAGCTGGAAGCTTAATTCCATGCTATTGCCCTCCTTCTTTTCCTTCTCTCCTCTTCACTGTCCGTGGTTTAGTAAAATAAAAATGTTATAAAACCAGAGAATTGAGGCATCTGTCCTTCTATAAAATCCTCCAAAAACCTTTGCTCAAGTGCATATTTTGGAATGAACCCAAAAAAACTAAACAAAACAACAACATGAACTCTAGACTAATGAATCAGTTGGATTTCATGGAAGATAATGTGCATCAAATGTCGTGTGACTAAAGTTTCCCCTCAGGCCTCACCAGGAGCCCAACTCTTCCCTCTCATCTCCTCTTATCAGTCTTTTCTGTTTCTGCTGAGACAAGGAATTCGATTTTTGCCTCCGAGACACTTCCTTCTGTTCAGACCATCAGACTGTGTAAACAGCAGTCTGTGGGCGATTAATTATGCCTGCTGCAGAGACACAGACAGAAAGACGTGATGAGAGAAAAAGGGGGACCAGAGAGATGGAGAGAGTGGAGAGTTTCCTGTGACACGGAGAAAAGTGTTTGAGAGCAGATGAAGAATGAGACTTGAACACGTCCTCATCCTCTCAGCTGCACCTACTCCTCTGAAAACTACTGGAAATATTTCAAAGTTAAATAGTGCGACTCCATCTTTTATTCATCAAAGGAGGGTAGAACAAGTTAAGATGCTAAATTTTACTGAGAATTTAAGAGTCCTGGTGTAAATTCTCCACACAGGTAACAGGCTTCTTACTAAATGAACAGCTAAATGATGGTGATGTCAAAGTGCAGCTGAATGAGTGGTTTTGATGCATTTTCACTAAATAGCACCAGTTGCTGTGACTCACAGTAGTGCAGCAGTAGCATACGTTAACGCACACACACACAAACATACTTGGTTCTGTACGATTATTCATCGTTTACTCATCTGCCTCTGTTTGTAGCCGGCAAACACACAGACAGAGTCTAAACAGCTGTTCACTTTTACTGCACATTTGCATGATGAATCTGTCCCGTGATGTTTTTTCTGTGTAAAATTGTATTTCACGGCAGATCAGATGAGTTGATTTCGGAACACATGATAAAAATATTACATCTAGGCTGAAACAAACAAGCTGGAATTTCTGACTTCAGGACAAAAATTTTAAGTTTAAAGTCACAAATTAAAATAAATGAACAAATGAATAAATAAATAAATAAATAAAACCTCACCAGCTGGCTAGAAGCAAAACCAGAGCTGTAACCACTTTAGCCTGTGCCTTTGTTTTCACTCTGTGGATGGTCAATTTTTTCATCTATTTTGACAGTTTTATTTTGTAAAGTCTCAACTGGTGACTGGAGTTAACCATGAGCATTAGCTCTTTATGCAACACATGAAATACCCTGTGATGAAGCTATTTTATATTTCATCAAATTGAATCCAGATCCTTCTTGCTGAGAGGCAACAGGACTAACCACCACACCACCATGCCACCCTTAATTGTATTATCCCTATATGAACATACACATAAACTAAACTAAAGTAAACTATTACCTGATGTAACATGTAGACAAAAACAGTAAGAATCCATGTACAGCAGCAGAGAAACTTCCAGGGTAATAACCGTAAGCTGTAAATCTGTAAATATCCATGTTAATAGACATGTTGTTGACATGTTGTTCCTCTCCCTATTGCAGTTAAGCAGGTGACTGCTCTCTGTCCATCTCTGTCTACTACTTTTCTCCTTGTAGAGAAACAGGAGTCATGAGAGTGATTCAGTCAGAGTGTTGCAGTGATGTGAGATCGTGACGGTGGATGTAGTTCCGTCAATCACGAATGAAAGAAATCCTGTGAATGTGCTCACATGAATTTCTGCCTGACTTTTTACTACAACTGATTCATTTTCTGTTTCTTCATATTATGTGATTTTGTTATGTGAATATACGGCTTTTGCCCATTACCCATTACCCACCCAAGAGGTGGGCGCAGGAAAAGAGAAATTGTTTTTACGAGATAGAGAAAAGTCATTTTGGTACTTACTTCCACAGTGTTCAGGTGGAAGTGACATTTGATGAAAGTCTCTGCTGTTTCACCTAAAGCAGGAAACGTATGATTTAAAGTTTTATTTCTAACTTTCTGGAATACTAACCATGTTGTTCTGTGTTTGCACTTTTGCATCTTCACTTATGACTCTTATTTGCATAGAAATGTGCACTAAACAGAGACATGCACTATCAAAGAGAGTTCCACATACATTATATGAGTTCACGAAAGAGGCATTTTTCTTTTTTCCTCTTTCTTTTGGTACCCAGGTGTGAGGAGCTGAGGGGGAGGATGTGTCTCCAGCCTGTGCTTCGGGAGGCAGTAATCATACAGTAGCTCCTGCAACTGTTTGACATTCAAGTGTAATCACAGCAAATAGCAAATTCTTTCCTCTGAAAAGCATCATTTCACAGCGAGATATTCACCGTTTGAAAATGGGACGCCTGTTCCAACAAAATGATTGTTGGCATTAAAATGAAACTCGCTGAGGCAGGGGTATTGAAGTGATTTTCAAAGTGGGATGCTTTAGTCACAAAGTAGTAACATTTTCAAAGATGCAATCCTCTGCTGAGCTGAGCTGTTGAGTCTTGAGCAGCCTCTTTCCACCTAAATTGAAGTGCGGCATTTTATACGTGAAACCCCTCAGTGTTTTATAACAGTTGCTCTCTGACTCCAACTCAGGTGTCAGGATGAGACCAGGTGACGCGAAGCAAATTTTTTTCAAGTGACGAGATTACATACAAAGTCAAAGACGCGAGTACACACAAATCTGTGCTAGTGGTGGGAATGACGGGTTTGGCGCAATGCAAATTTGTGTGATTGGCGAATTTGAACAAGTTCAAAATATTCAATTCCACCTAAATATTCGTGTATCGCTGTGTTGGGACAGCCTATCAGCGTTGAGATTCTCCCCACGCAGGACGCCAGGATGTCAGTGACTTGCTGGATACAATAAACATGTATTGATTTTCACACATCAAAAACTGCCCCTCACCGGAGGCACATGGACAAGTGCTCCGCAGCTGAAATAGCGCACTCACACCAGAGTTCGTTCTCTGCCTTTTAGCTGCTCCACCAGCTCCTGAGGGAAACATCTGGGTCTTTAACTCAACTGTTTGTATATTTGCTTTTTTTCTGTGACCTTTGCCACCGTGGTAGCAATGATAAACAAATGCTTAAGGTTGTGGGACAAACACTGCTCTCCTGAGGTCAACTCACAGTAAAATGTAACTATTGGACACAATAAGCTGCCTGCACAGATGATCCGTGGGGGAGTTGTTTAAAATGCTCCATAAAGCAGAGAGCCACAGATACAGGTAATGATTATTCATCACTATGAGCAGCACATTTCATATTGTCATTTCATACATTGGTAAAATGTTCATTATATCCAAGTGTTTTTTGCATAACAATTCACATCAAAACATTTATTCTCTTCCTCTGCAAGACGCCAAGCTCCAGACTGAAATCTGCTTTACTCTTGTGACAAAAAATGACTTATAAATAGAGCAGAACAGGTGCTTTATACAGCAAAGGATGTTGGTTATGCTGATGAGATCACAGACTACTTGTGCACAGATGGTAGCAATCGAGTTGAAACAAGCAGTATCCAATATTGTATTGTTAAGAAAGCTTGGTGAACCTGACTCTGACCATTGAGAACCAAGGTCAAGGGAAGTTAACTGTGATGTCCAGAGTGTTTGTGTGTCCACCGCTGATGCATATTTTATTTGATGATAAATCAGTGTGTTGATGTCCTGCTCTAATCACAGCTCTGGGTTGGAGTCAGTGTCTAATCTGTGGAAATGAGGGAGATGGCGATGCAAGAACCGAACAACGTCCACATCGACTGACACGTGGCGAGGCTTCCTTGGCTCGGCTCAGGCCGCTCAGCTGCTGTCCAGAACATTAGCAGTTATTAAGGATTCTGTGTTCTCCATTGTGGGTTTTGGTCTTTGTCCCTCACAGCTGCTGGTCAGGCCTGCACACAGTGGGCTGGATGAGCCGGACTGTCCATTATCCTCCATTATTGTCACACACCAGCAGTGGTTATTACCACCAGGGTCCTCTGCCTTTCAATGCTGTAATACTCATTTAATCACTCGTCGACAATGGGACTCAAACACAATGGCTTCTGATGCTTGACTAGAAGGGATTTGACTGCACAATGGAGACCATACTGACTCAAAATGACAAAACTGTTGTGTCTGCATCAAACCTGTAATTTACTTCTGAAATGATTTTAAAATGTCTTTTGTCTTTTTTTTTTTTCATGTGAAAGTACAGGTTTTTTCGTGAGTTGACTCGAAGCCAAAGCCGGTTCAGGTCTGTTGTTGTCGGTTTAGAGAAGCCGACACAGAGTGTGTGAGGTCATGGATTCAGACAAAGCGCTGTCATCCAGCTGCAGCTTCCTACGGTTATGTAAAAATGAATACAGGATACTCTTTTAAATCTTGGCAATGACAGGTTCTCCAACATTTATACTTGTTTTCAATTTCAATTCTTTTATAAAGGTGATGAACCCAGAACAGTTGTGTAACATTAAATTCAGCAGTTTGCCAGCTAAAGCTAGGAATAATATCCGGACATTAAGATAAGTCGTTTAATCAGATTTTATTTATTTACTGATTTTATAACATTAGATTGACAGTCTCATTATGTCCAAATGGAGACTCTACACCTGCATTAAAGAGGCTTGTTTCACTTTCATGTATATTTAGAGTCAGTGACAGACACAGACTTTGAAACAATAAGCCACCAACTCAACTGTAAGTTCTACAGGGCTTGGTGCTAAAATAAATCTCCGTCATGACAGACTCAATTCCTCTTTAGAGGAATTATAGCGTGAGAAAGTTTGTTTATCGCAGTGATTCTTTCTTGCTATTAAAAGCTTTTATTCTGAAAAGGAAATTCATATGGTTCATGGTTCTGCTTTTTTCGACTGAATGAGACGAGTGGAATGAAAAAAGTTACCGTGGCCACAGGTATGAACAGGAAACAGAATAAAATGGACTGAATTTTATTGCAGACACAACCCTAATGGTGTAGAAGAGTTACTGAAGGTGTAACTAGTCCTCTGACCAAGCAACCAAAGAGTTTATAACACGTGGTAAACAACCATGTGTGCTGTTATTTCACTCTCTCATACAACCTACAGTCCTATGAGTGTTTTCTGAAATAGGCAACTGCTCCTACAGTGCCATGCAAAATGGAGGTCACTTGTCATGGGCACCATCATAAACACAGCGACCGGTTACCACAGCAAACTTGGCTTCATTCAGTTCAGGCACAAAAACCATTGATAAGGATTAGGCAACACAGGTACTTGTATAGGATAAGTATAAGAGCATGATGTTCTTGAACCATGATTTGTGAGAACTGGAGCTCAC
This sequence comes from Selene dorsalis, assembly GCA_900303245.1. Lineage (NCBI taxonomy): Eukaryota > Metazoa > Chordata > Actinopteri > Carangiformes > Carangidae > Selene > Selene dorsalis. The sequence continues at coordinate 65,637 of OMNW01016532.1, forward strand.
ACCTTCTGCTCCTCTACAAATTACTGCAGCCACTAGTTCAGGGGTGGGGAACACACTTCTGTGGCTGAAGGTGTGTTAATCAGTGAAATCACCTGTTGAAGTCTTTGGTTGGAAGGAAAACCTGCATACACATGGCTCTCCGTGGCACATGGTTCCCCAACCCTGCACTAGTTGATGCCTTAATTCAGGCATCTCCAAGCTATTCCACAAAGGGCCGGTGTGGCTGCAGGTTTTTGTTCCAACCAAGCAGCAGCACACCAGACTTGACTCATTTAATCAACTGATCTCAGTCTTCAGACAGTTGATTGGTCAAACTGTGTGTTCTTGGTTGGTTGGAACAAAAACCTGCAGCCACATGGCCCTTTGAGGAATAGTTTGGAGATGCCTGCCTTAATTAAAACAAAAAAACAAACAAAAAACAAACAACGTAATAACAAAATGTCATAATAAGCTGGTGAATAAATGACCTTTGAGCTCCTTTTTTACTGATGAATAGTCTCTGAAGGAGAAGCTGGAGTTGGGGAAAGAGGAAAAACTCCATGAGGTAATGGTGTTAAGTATCTGAGCAGCCAGTTAGTTGGAGGTCCACAGTCCACTGCTCAGGAAAATGTTGATAAGCTCCTCCTGCTCAGTGAAGTCTTCATCTGCTCACAACCTTACACCGTGACCTTGAGCCAAAATGTAGCATTTGTAGGAGCTGTCATCAGGAGCAGCAGTTCACTGATTCAAACTAAAGCAGAATTTTCATCCTTGCAGAAATGTTCGTCATCTGAGGGTTAAAAAAAGCAGAAGAAGAACAAATTCTTCTTTGAACAGTTTTAAAACGATCTCAGTTTAATAGAAAGACAATAAATGGCTAAAACCTCAGAGTGGCTGTTCATCTGTCAAAATAAACCTTCATATGCTCGATGTTTTTCTTCAGTTACAGAACTGATTTTATGGCTCAGTGACAAAGAGGTTCAAGTACGTAAAAACCCACACACTTTTCCCTCTATATACTTCTTACCCCAGAGCAGAGTCAGAGTCAGCAGGACGCAGCAGAGCTAAAAACAGCAGGGGAAGAGAGGATGGGGTTGAATTTATAGGGCAACAGATTGGACGTTAACAGCCCCGACCTGACGACCCTCCCTGGGTTCACAGCTGTGTCCAGCAGCCTCGATCATCCTGCTTGTACACACCTCACCATGACTGGATGTGCACTAGTGTCATGCACCTTGAGTTTCAATTGTCAGACTGTGTTGTATGAGTGCGTTACTACCACATCTAGCTCCTTGTTCAGCCTCCTGAATGCTGATTTGTCACGATGTGTTCGTCGCAGAGGAACCTGGCTGCAGTGTGGGCTTTGATAACGGGCCAACTGTTACCTCAGCACTTTGCCATATGGAGCCGGACCAAGGTTTGCTTCTGGATAGAGAGATTAGAGAATGAATGAGTGACACTGGAAGCCAGAGAAGGAGGAAGAGGGGAGTAGGAGCACAGAGAAACTAGGAGGAAGAATATAAAAAAAAGACAAAGTGGTGACAAGTAGAAAGGAACACATCTTTGGGGACGGAGATGTTTCCAATGTTTCTGGTTGGTTTATTGAAACACACTTGAGTTCTGAACTCATATAAAACCATATCATCATAACTGCTTGAGAATAAGCACTTCATCAAGCTGCTGTGTTTCCTATACAAGCTCATTAGAAGTGCTGTTGAGGAGGCGATTGTGCTGCTGTGCCTGATTTTATTTTTAAACCTGAAGACAAAAGAAACAAACAAAAACACAATTTTTTAGGAAAAAAGAAAATCAATGGCAAGAAAATGAGATCGTAAGAAAATAAAAGCTGAGAGGATCCTTGACTCCTGCTGATCAAAACAATATCTGAGGCTCGCAGTCAAGAGCTTTAAGATGATGAAACAGCACTTGGACAGCGTTTTAATCCCTTAACATCAACTTTTCACAGCTTCTTATATATTCCGTATCAGCTGCCCCAGCTTGAGGTTATATGTTGTTTATGCAGCCACTCAGGACACAATTACTGGTCTTCTTTTCAGCGCTGTCGGGTTTTGAATAGTGGACGTAATCTATTTCTTTCCTGAAAACATGGGTTCATGGCAACAAAAACAGTTTGCTACAGAAAAACAAGGAGACCAACAGCTGAGGTAGAAACAAAATGAGGGTTCTGGTACAGCTTCACGACCTGCCAAGCTCCATGGAGACAGAAACTGTCCAAAGAGTCAAAACTCCAGAAACCTAACCCTAACCTGAAGTTATCAGGGGAATTTTATTTGACAGTGCGTTGCAGCTTGCAGCCTGCAGCCTAATAAGATAGATGAAACAAAACTTTACAAAATAGCTAATTGTGTGAACACATAATTAACAGCCTGGTGTGGCTACTGGAGAATGGGTTTGGACTTTTGGTCATGTAACTTCAGGTCAATCACTGTCTGAGGCTGGTGTCGAATGTTCAATGACAGACACTGATGTCACTTTGAAGTTCAGCTAGTGGTTTATAGCCAACGACAGGGACGTCCTGTTATAGAGTTAGTTTTCTGTTGGACCTCCACGCAGATACAGACAAGGAGTACAGGTAAGGTGAGAATGTGTGTCAGACTGAGATTTCTTGAGAGGCCAAGGGGCTTTATCAGGGGTTATTAGGACAGGGCATCCAAGGGTTTCAGAGCAGGGAGTTCTGGGTACAGGATTTTGATGACTGGTTTTCAGGACAGAGTTCAGGCAAGTAGATCCAAGGGCTTAGAGTGCTGTGCCAGCAGTACAGAGCAGTCCGGGTGAGCAGTAGTGATTTTATGGGGCTGGGGGCATTTTCAAGAGTTCAGGTCAATGGATGTTCACAGAGCAAGAAGCAAAAACACAAAAGGCTTACATTAAAAAAAAAATGTTGAAAAGTAAACAGTGCTTTCCATGTAAAGGCAACAATATGCAACTAAAAAAACATACACAAGTTATCATAAAATTACAAAAAGATACACAAATCCAGATAGAGCTGTATTGCAATAATTATGTATTGGAAATTCCCCAACAGTGTGATTAACCTGAAGCCACATCACCAACCACCAATATCTGAGGCCCACAATACAAACAAAGACAAAATCAATATCTCTTAACAAGTTCTGTGCGTATTTATCAGTCTGACACCACCATCCTCCATGTCTGCCCACATGTAAACGAAATAACAGACCAAGTTGCACTTACACAACAACTACTACATTACTCCACACTGCCACCTTGATGCTTGGGTTGGAAGAAAATAAAAACTTTGTCGTCTGATCCTGGACTTCACTGGTGGTTCGTTCCCCCTGCAGGAGGCAGCAGCTGCTGGATGATGGATAAAGATCATTAAAGTCAAGTGTCTTTTCCCCCTTTTGTTTTGATCAGTGGATGTCAGAAATGTGTTCCTAGTAAAGTCATGTTTGGATTCACACAAAGTCTGTTGTAAACTTCACACCCCCTCCCTCGGTTCTCATCTGTATCTCCACTTCTGGGGGGCACTGAGGAACTGTCTTTCATCTTTTGAATATCAATTAGCAGGAGGCTGCCTCTGTAAGACATGCGCTTTATTAAATGCAACGACATCTTAATAAAACTTTCAACTCAACTTTAACTTGACTTTGCATTAGTGTGGAGGCGCTGACAGATTTGGTAGTGTGGTTTTTCTTTGAGTCAGCATCCAGCACACTCCCCAGAGTCAAAGGCTTCTGTGCAGGTTATGTAAAGAACACTGTAACTTTCATCTGCACAAGGTCAGTTTTACATATTTATGATATTACCTGATACACATCCATGATTTCCACTCTGTCTGCACAACCTGAGATACATAAAAAGGCCTAGTGGATAGAAGATGTGCAGTTTCTATCCAGCAGACATTTTATTTTGTCTGTCCTCATGTGCACAACCAGCATTTGTTGTGTGTGTGTGTGTGTGTGTGTGTACAGAAAAAGCTTTTGTTGATATCACATTTTCATGCTCTGGCGCCTTTATTGTCCGTCTAACGTGCAGCACCACCACATACAATGATATCCCCTGTTGAAATTCCCCCCCAGTCATCCATTTATTTTTAATCTTGTCCCCATAGGACACTTTTCCTTGGTATCACACAGGATCTTAACAGTTTTTTTTCTTCCTCACAGTGTCCCTGAATATGGACAAAAAGATTATCAGCTGTGATGCAGCTCAGCACCACCTGATTCATCCTATTCACCGAGAGCCACTGAAGGAAATGCTCAGTATCACTTCTATAAGGGGAGTTCAGACAAGATCAGAGAATCATCATCGACTCTGCAGCTCTGGAGCTTTCTCCCTTTGTTTTTCTGATAGTTTTGCTTCCATAATATATTTTACTGGTGACGCTCGGCCTCATAAAACAAGCAATTCAAGAAGCAACAGCCAAGACCAAACTGGAACATGAACACAAAACTTTACATTATGCCATTACGATTAAGTATCACACAAACGGATCAGGTTTTATGAGTCTAGATACCCAGAGGCGTGACCTGATGACAAGATAAGATAACTCTCTGTGTTGGGTTGGGAGGTTGTGCAGGGCATACTTTGTCATTGAAGGAGTTGTATTCTGAATGTGTAGCAAGTTTGTGTCTTTGTAAGCACCTTTGAATTTCTTAAGCTGCAGTGGACTGAGCCTTCAGGGCCACCATACAATAGAAATAAGACAATAATGAAGGGGAACAGAGGAACTGCTATCATGAATCTTACACATTTGCTCCGAGGAAACACTACACTGTAAAAAAGACAACGACAATCTATTCACCAGATTGTGTATTCTTAATAGTTTGAACATGGAAATTTAAATAGTTATTATTTAACTAGAAAATGCATGTTAGAGCAATGATGTGCACCTCAATTATGAGCAAATATGTGATTTTAAATTCGCAGAATTTGCAATTTGTTGTTGGCACAACAAAGTTGGAAAAAATACCCATAATGCAGTTTGGCATTGACCTACGGGGTTTACCACATCACATTGGAAGAGCAAGTCCTTCCTTGTGGTCTGTCTGGCGCGTTGGCTAACACAGCACGGAAGGAGAAGAGGATTTGAATGGACAAGCTTCCGTCAAAATTGTTGAAGTAAGTATTTTGTGTGAAATGGACGTGCTGGCATTATATAAATTAATAGCAAACGTGTATGTGTAATTTGGTACCTTGTCAGTTTAGCTAACAATGCTAGTTATTATCGACTTTGCCTGCCCGCCTGCCAGAAAGTTAGCCTAGCCTTCTGTTCCCTCTCGACTTGTTCGTCGGTCGCGCTTTTAGTCACACATGTAAATAAGCAAAAACACAGGAGCCGTGTGGCCACACATCCGCCGCGCCGCGGGACATTGCCTTCATACATCCGTGTTGACATGCCGTGATGACGTCGCCCAACAAATGTATGCACAGCCGTAACTACCATTGGTGACACCGAGATCATGTCCTCGGTATTATTTTCAAGTGACCAAAAAAAAAGGTGAGCTGCAAATATACTGGTGTTGGACATCACTGGCTCTTCTACACCACCGTGTGAAGCGGCAGATCATCTTCTCGTAATAAACGATCTTTGGTCATCGCTGTGGTTTGTGGGTGCGCAGCCTCTAAAGTCCACCAGAAGAGTGTTTGTACCGATAGCTTAAACAGAGTCCAAGGAAACGCAAGATAAACATCATCCTATACGACCAAATGTGCTGTCATCGTAACAGTAACTTCAATTCTATGAATTAACGTTTTCGGTATAATCAGTGCTTTATGTTTGCCGGCGCACCGGCGCGTACTGTCCCCGCAATCTTCTCCTCCCTCCGACGATCTTTTCGAATACAGTCTTTATGTTAATAAATACTAATAGTGTAATTGTGACCGCGGTATCTGACAAATCCTGGTTATCGGAGGCTCGCGCGTAAACTCATTTATGCTACTGCGCCACGTCAGTGCCGTTATGTATTTCATTGAAATCTCCTGTAAAACTCCAGTTCTATTATATGCATGTAAAACGCCAGGTTTATGCTCAATAAAAGATTATGTTAGGTATATCTGCATGTAGCAAATTTTCTCCTTGGCACTCCCTCCCATTATGCCAGCATGAAACTAATGACTGTATTTTGCATATTAAGGTGTTGTTTCCTTAACCTGTTGTTGACTGTATTATTTTTATTTTAAGGGAGGAAAGGACCACATGCAATGCAGATTCTGTACTTTTGCTGGAAACGAGGAAAAACTCATCCGACATTACCAATTGCATCACCAAAGACCTCATCATTGGCCTTGTGTCCATTCCACCTGTGTATGTGTCTTCAAGACTCGAGGAGCTCTTAAATCACATTTATCTAGATATCACAGCAAAGGTCAGCCTAGTCACCAGTCCAGCATAATTTTCAAATGTGAACTTTGTGATTTTCATGAATTGTGTTCCGAAGGAGATATCACAAAACATCTTGGAAATCATCTTAAGGTTCAGGAAACAATCCAGTGTCCCTTTTTACACTGTCAGTTTAAG
>OMNW01016539.1:6181-17808 GCA_900303245.1 Selene dorsalis
AAAATTTTTTTTTTTTTTTTTTTGTGGGTGGACAACCATGAAAAGAATCAGCCTCTATCTTCTCGTTCTCGTTACCCCCTCACCTCCCTCCTTCTTTCTTCCGATGAGATAAAACATTATCCTATTTATATGACGAAGGCCTCTCTCATGCCTGAATCCCCCTGCTGCAGCCAAAATATCCCCCTAACACCTACACACAGTCACTGAACACATGTCTGACACACACACACACACACACACACACACACACGTAGAGAGGCTAAGAATCACATATCCCCTAACTCTGATCCCCCTCCTGCCTCCCTCCTTTTCTTCCTCCTTTCTTCTTTGGCAGCTGCGTGTCATTTTAACTATGCTGTATGAAACCTGGTATTCATAACTGCTGCTCATGATTTCACCCTTGAGTCCTACTAACTTCATAATGGTAATAGTTTAATCTGTATGGTCTTGACCCTGTCCTGTTGTTTAGATGTGACCTGAGTGGGAGAAAAGAGGCTCCCTCAGCACACACAACACACACGCACATACACATACACCAATACACACTACAGCTGGGAGCCATTGTGTCCATGAGAATGCAATGGCCAGTCTGACTTCTTGTGAAAAAAATCTATCTATCTATCTATCTATCTATCTATCTATCTATCTATCTATCTATCTATCTATCTATCTATCTATCTATCTATCTATCTATCTATCTATCTATCTATCTATCTATCTATTGTTGCTTTAGTTGGCAAATGTTGGCAAAACTGATGGGTAACTTACGAATGGCTCATTGTTTATTTTATCCACCCTACAATACACTTCTTTCTTTCTTTCTGATCTCACACTGACTCAGGTAGTGAGTCATTGCTGAGCTACCACCAGGAAACATGACAGGGAAGTGTCAGATCCCTTCACACACATGCTGCCTGATTGGAAGAAGGCAACATGCGGTCTGCGGAGAGTTTTTCGGCACCTTTGTGCAAAGAAGAACCCGTCATTAAGGAGGACTAATTAGCCTTATCCCTGCCTGTGTAAGAAGTCGTCCGGCAGGCCCATGCAGAGAGGTTTCCCAACACACCAACTGAGCCTGTGTTGGTGAAAACCATATTTCATGTCAAAACGAGTGGCTGACATATCCAAACAGCTCTTCTCAGGGCACGTGTAGCGGTGTTGCAACATGGCAGCATCCAAGCAGAATAAAAAAGAAACGTACAGACTGTGGTTAATCATTGTGTGCCTTTTATGTGATTGGGAACAACGGTGCATCTTCTCAAAGAAAACCATAAATATAGTCATTACTCATGTTATTTATACCACTGATTACAACATTAATCACTGATTTGACGTGCATGTACTTGCGTGTGTGTGGGTTTAAGACCTTCATTGAAAGCGTGTGGGCTGGGAGTGTCACAACCTTGCACTCATAGGATGGGTGGAGACTCCAGACATTGTGGAGGCAGAGGTTATAATCTTGAGAAAGACTTTTACAGTACCTGGGTAAACCATACATCTGAGTGTTGTTTACCTTGTGGATTGCGAATGATGAAGAACTGAATAAAGAAAGTTGCTATCAAATACTTTTTTTCTAACAGGCTTGAATAGTTTTGAAGTGTTCAGATTGGATCTCAGATTGTAAGTGTTTTGGTTGACTAAGCTACCACTCACTTTCTCAGCAGTTTCATCTTTTTTTTCCCCCCCGTGTTCATTTTGGAATAAAATATGAGTTTGATTACTGTAAAGCTACAAGCTGAAACAATTCAAAGTCTTTCTGGAGTTATGACTCAGTTTTCCATCTCCAGGAAAATTGGTTCATAATGTGACAAAACAAAATAAAGCAAAGATTTCTTCCCCAAAATAAGTGGAACATGGTACACGCTCGGATGAGGAAATCCTCCTCTCCTCTCAATCAAACTCAAAGTTCACTCGTCACACAACAGTGAATATTGTTCTGAAGGATAAACAAGCTACTTGAGATCATTTCTGTTAGTTTTGCTGCAGTTTCTTTACTTTCAGTTTTTTTTTCTCAATTTGTATCACAACTTCAAAACAAGACAGGATAAACAGATTTCTGCTCACAGTAAGTAGAAGAAGATGCACAATCATTTCTGTGTTGGGGGGTGCATGAACTATGTCACAATTTAGTGGCACTTGTTTGTTTATTTGTTTTACTAGATGTGAGTTTGGATGTCTTGCCTCTACATTTGCCCACAGTTACTTGGCAAAGTCAGATTATTAATACAAAAAATAGTCAGCTGGGAAACCATGCCGCATTATGTTATTATTGTCATGATAGATGAAGTTATGCAGCTTTATGTTGTTTAGTTAGCAAAGTAAAAGAATTGAATGTGTAAAATGTGAATGTGTCTTATATTAAAAAGAGTCACACATGAATGGATCCAAAGTTATAATACAATAATGTGATGTAGGTGATATATATGATTCTGAAACAGTTCATTTTGATCCTCAGACTTAAAGTCTGAATGCTTTCTGTGGAATATCGGAGTCTTCTCACACCACGTGTGTCAATATTTATTAGCAACAGAAGACATAACGTCACCCTGCTATTTTGTTTGTTTGTTTGTTTGTTTGAATTTATATTTGATTTTTGCACAACGTGACAAAAAATCATTTTCACCCACTTCTGGCTATGACAAACAAATCTGAGCTGATAAATCGTTCACAGTGTTACATGGTGTTACTTCCCATTCTTTCTGATTAGTGGCACTCGGTTTATCTCTCTACTGATCAGGCTTCTCCTCTGTGTGTGTGTGTGTGTGTGTGTGTGTGTGTCCACCCCTGGGAGGAGCTGCTGGGTTGTTGGTCTGAGCCTCTGAAGACAAGCTGCTGTTGTGCACCTTCTCCACAGGCGTCTCTGCTCTGTGGGGATTATTATCAGCTTTACCTTCAGGCATGGGAGAGCGTCAGGCCTGCTTTTTTCTCCATCACTTGTTCATCCTGCCTGTCTTACTTTTTCTTTCTTTCTCTCTCTCTCTGTCTCTCACATACACAAACATGCACATGCTCCAGCACACACAGTCGGAGGCAGGAATAATATTGTCACTGAAAGCTTCTTGAACTTTGCAGATGGAATAACATGCCACTACCTTCTGCCAAACCGCCTCTTCCTGACGGTGGCTGCTGCAGTTACCTTCTGGTCTTAGGGGGTCATCCAGCCACTCATCAATAAGGAGCAAAAAATAACTCAATTATACAGTCTTACTTTGGTGCTTTGATCAATTCTAATCCATTTAACCTCAGTGGATGATCAACTAGCTAATGAGCTCAGAGTGACTGAGAGAATTGTGATCTGCTGCCCTCTACTGGTTTTGTCCTGCATTACATTGATCCTAATGGGTGCACTAACCATTCAGGTTGAAGGGCTGGTCCCTCAGTTCTATGGCTTTATTGTACTGATTTCCATACCTGATCATACTGCTATTCACTGATGTGTCACAAAATATAGAGCGGTGGTGACAGCTGCAGAACAGGAACTTATGGGTTTTCCGAAATTTCACTTCGGCTGGGGTTAAAATATAAACAAATGTTTTACAGGTCAAACTCTTCAAGGACTTTGAGGAAACAAACCTGAAATTACAAAAGCCCTCAGTGCATGAATGAAATCTTATTCATTATATTCCTTACTGTGACGATGGTGGTATGGCCTTTGTATGTTCTCTTATCTTTAGTTTGAGTTTTTCTCTGTCTTCTTCTTCCTTCTTCCTCTTTTCTCTATTGTGTCTCTCTCACCTGTAACCCCTGTCAAAATAGTGTGTGTGTTTCCTCCTGTGTTTGCCAGTTTGTCTCGTCATTTTGTTTGTTCATCCTCTGGTGTTTCTCCGTTGTGTTTCCCTGTGAAGACTTGGTTTCTTCATCTTTTTGTGTTGCCTGGGTCTGTTTTGGATTTTCCGATTTCTGTTGTACTTGTGCTGGAGACTTTTTTCTGTTTTTACTGTGATGTCCAGGATTCCCACCAAATGACCTTTTTTTTTTTTTTTGCCTTTTCTTAATGAATTACATTTGTTCCCTGTGGCTTTGTGTCATTTTTTTCCTGATCCTTGACAAAAGGAAGAATTTAGCTTTGCCCTGTATATATTTGTTACTATCTTGTTTGTCCCCTTTTAAAAAGTGTTTTTTTTTTATGTCACGTGTTTATCCTGTGTATAGCCTAGTTACTCACTGGATCATGTTCACTCTTTACAGCCCCCATAAACATTACGGGAAGTCATGTAGCTGTATGTAGACCTATGGAGCTGGCCTTTGTTTAGAGCTCTGACCTGCTAACCCCACAGCCTGTGAGTGCATCTGATATCTGTTGGTGGGTCTTTGTGAGTCATTATCAGGTTGGAGCTAAAAACTCAGAGAGACCAGGATATTGGTGTCAGGGACTCTTGACCCTGTTGGAGGACCTCAGCAAATAGATTTTAAACTCTATTAAATCACATTGTTTTAGCACAGAATAGAATATTTTCACAGCTTTACTCTTCTTTATTTCTTTCTTTCTTTAATGCACAATTTCATATTAGGCGTTGTCACCTTCCTCTGCTCAGAGCAGAGGAAAAGAAGAGGAAATACCTGAGTCACTCCTCTAATGCAGTCATTCATTCATTTTTTTTTAATGTAAGAAAACCTAGAGCAACATTTCATTTCTTACATGACTGAGCACCAAGGTTGGACTGGATTATCACAGTCGCAGCCTTTACTTTGCCTTATCTCATCCCCTCCACTCTTCTTCTGCTGTGTGTCATGGCATTTAAATGAGGGATTTATGTGAACTATTATCATAAAAGTTTTGAATAATGAAAGAAAGCAGTGCTTTTATGTCACTTGTAAAGCCTCTTTGTTCATATCATTATTTAGATTAGACTCTGTGTGTTCTGTCTGTAATTCTAACATCAACAACAGGATTTTCTTACACTGGTCCTCTGTGCAGTGCTCAGATCCTGTGCGGCAAATCAACAGATCTGTGAGAGAGAGGTGAGACAGAACCTGGTGACTTTTCAAACCTAAAGAAAAATAGCTATAATCAATCAGTCCAATCAGTGTAGCAGGACAGAAAGGAGTTAGATGGGCTCTTTGACTGGTCGGTGTAAAACCGCTCTGCAGGTTCAGCAACAAACAAACTGAGGAGGCTCCAGGATGTAACAACACACACAAGGAGCCACATTGAAAGCATTTACTCCCGTTTGTCTCTCTTTGTTTGGGCGACATTTAAATGGCAGACACACAGGATACTCATTTCATACAGTGGGCCTGTGTGTACAGTAAGGGACAGTATGTAAATGAACAGGTTGCGGTGGTAGGATGATGTTTTTTAGGGGAACAGGGGAGTCTCTGAACAAAATATGAGTAATTCTGCGATGGATCTTGCTTAAGAAAAAAAGAAAAGAAAAAGTGGAATATAAAAATGAACCCCCTCCCTACCTCCCGAAAACATCTCTGTAGTTCTCAGGGGAAGTTGATTCTAGGTTACCACTCTACATTAAACAGTAAATCCTTGGATGTTTCATAAATGCTGTGTTTTAGCTGCATATGAACGACATCTTTGCTGAACTGAAAGTGAACATGAAAAGTTTATGTGCTGCAGAGAAACTTGGCCAAATCAAACAGACTTAGAAAAGACCAAATGTGCACCTTTAGCACAATTCCCACATATTTGCAACAGAGTTAAGAAGCTTCTCCCACACAGTCTTTGAATGGAGCACCCACATGTGTAGAGTTTTTAATGAAGACACATTTACACAACAACCTTGTACAACTCATCACCACACACAATTTTAGAAAGTTATTTGGTCCAGCATACACCGGTTATTTTTACACATTTTACTCAACCCAGTGTTAACATTACATGCACATACACACATCATCCTGGCCCTTCAGTGTAACCAGACGACACTTTAGTCCACAGTTACTCAACACCCTGCAGCCGCCACTAGAAACAGAATCATACGAAGTGAAAAAAGTTTTACCACTTGGACGGTTGAAAGTTTCGTTACAGTGCCTGATATTATGTATCATCATGTTTCTGACATTTTTATCCAGAAAGACTCGGACTTCTGGTGTTTTTAGTGGTACAACTCCTGCAATATATGACCCTGGTGTTCAATGTTTGGTTGCTGAGCTCCCAACTACAACAAATCTAATTCTACTATTACTTGTACAGTGGTTTTGATAGCACCTGATAAGGTTATAGAAGTCCATTCAGTGTGTGTATATTATATTATTCAATAATAAGTTAATATATTGTACAGCAGTTAGTTATGAAGCCCTGAGGTCAGCCATTTGAATTTTTTGTCACATCCATAGCTACTCATTTATACTCTTAAATATCTTTACTTATGACAGTTGTGTCACTCATAATGACAGACATCTGTGCAGCACTGTACAGAGATGGCACATCGGCACATACAGTACACCACATACATGGACATCATCTTATACACAACTTTGTTTCATTACCACAGAACAACTGACAGTGAATTTGATTCATTTCATAGCATCCTTTTTTTCACCCTCCTGTAATTATTCAAAGTTTTTGATGAGCAGTTAGTGTTTTAGGATCATTCTGCGTTAGTGTTTGCACAGTATCTTGCTCCTGCCCATCTGCCTTTGTTTACTCCCATTCGCACATCTGACACAAATGAATGGGCATGAATGAAGGACGTCACTCATCTCTGCTGTTTGCAAAAGGAGACAAGGTAGAAGTCAGAGAGGAAAAAAACAAACAAACAAACACGTGCACGACGTCATAGTGAGACTCATCAACATGATGTCCATCTACTGGGAAACATTTTCACTTCCTTCATTGTTTTTTTTATAATGTACTTAAGAGCTTGGAGCCATCATACATCCAGAACTAGGTGTCTACACAGTATGTAAACAAAAACTAACATCCATCACAGATATTCATCGTTTGTTATGAAAGAAGTCTTGTCTCGATCTAGATGTGTTGGAAACTCACATTAATGGATGTACTGTTGATTCTCAGTGTGAAATATTACTTGAGCTGATTCATTACAGTAGTGGAACAAGGGACAGAGGGCATCATCAAACATGGTCAGCATCTAAATCTCTACTGTGGAGGTGATTTATTTCTCTATTATTCACACCATGCAGGAGTTTACCATATTCATTTTGTTAGGTGCTTTTTTGTCCTAATCTACTCTGTTCTAGTCATTCACATCACATCAACTCCATTTCAGGACATAAACATTAAAACACTAAAATGAGCAGAAAGGCACTGTAGAAATATATAATAATAATATACAGAGCAAGTTGGACAGCGTCATTTTCAGTCATCTGGGTTTTTCTAAAAGCTTGTGAATTTAAAAAGAGGACATGATTTTCCATTATGTGGTCTTTGTCTTGAATAATCAAGAGCATCATAGGGAAGGATCGTCCATCCTACTCTTCGATCGTGAATAAAAGGGAGGCTCAGCTCTTTCTGCAGCTGGGGTGATAGCAGTATTACCATATCCTAGGAAAAACTTCAAATGCTTCCCCTCTTTTTTTCTGCCTCACATACTCATATATAATTTGTTGCCAAGTAACTGTGGCCTTGCAGAGTCCCTGGTGCATAATTTTTTCTCATTTGTGGTCTGAGCTCAGTGATATAAGCTCTACTTTCTGAAGCCTCTGCGGATGTCTACTTCAATCCACCATGGGCATCGGATTAAATGGCCATCTGCGAATGCAGTTGTCATGGAGGATGATTTTTACACACGTGACAGAAAACATATCAATCTCAGATACGGTTGATAGTTGTATGTGCTTCAGCACTTTGTGATGCAGTCCATGCTTTTCTTCTCTCCCTCTCGCTCTCTACCTGCCTCGTCCACTTCTGCTTCAGTCAGTCTTCAGTAATCGAGAACTGAGAAACCGATTTCTCCACTGAGACTAACCTCAGAGATCTTAATGCATGCATGTGGAGCTCCAATGCATGATGCAGTGTGAGTGAGGGGCACAGATTCACATACTCAAGAGTGTATGTGAACAGTGATTATGCACGCGCACACACATGCACACACACACACACACACACAAAGAAGAAATTGGTTTCTCTGCCTTTAGATATTGGATTTCTCCTTTTATGATTGTTAAATGTCAGCAGTGGAAAATGGTGAAATTAAATATAACCTGTTTTGATTCAGGGACTAGCACAAACATTTCTTTAAAAAAATGCTCTTACATCAAATATAAGTAAATTAAAACAACATGGTTTTCTAGATATTTCAGGTACGCATGGGAATAAGAAACACCATTAAACAACATTAATCTCGTCACATAGCAGCAGTGATGTAGAAGTGTACTTCTGGGTGTGTCTGTACACTGTGACATCACTGGTTGATGTGGTTTCTGACCACAATGAGAAAGGAAAGTATCAGGTTACACTTTACACAGTGTTAGAAATCCCCATGTTTACATCCAAACTTAAAAAAAAACTGTTGCCAGAATTTACAGAAAATTGTCAAAAGGAAATGTAAAATAATGTGTGGTTCCATCCATTTATATGATTATTGAGAGTTTGGAGCAGCAGGTGGCGCTAATTATCAAGTTAGGGTCATTAACCCATTACATGCCAGTTAAAAAAGAATGAAAATGCTGTGGTGGAAATATGGCATTTTACATAATGCATGCTCAGAGGAAGACTACAGTCTTTGGCTTTTGTGTGTTTTAATTTTTTGGGCATTTACACCCTAGTTCTTTTAAGCACAAATAAAAAAGTATGCATACAAATGGATGGAAACAGACTTTATGTTACAGTAGTGGGTATAGTTATGCAGACTGAGGGGAAGAAAGTGCTTCTACAATGGTGCAATGGCAGCAGGTGACCCAATTGCTTCAATACTAGTGTGTGTTATTTGTCAGTATCAAATTGTATTTTTAGGTCATTAGTTGATAAGTACATGACATGAGAGGGGTGCCTCTTAAGATTTACAGAGTTACTTCAAAGTGAACAGTGTTTAGATACATGCACACGCACATACACGCATACACGCAAGAACAACAATGACAACAAAGGTGCTTTGGATTAGTGAAAAAGTTAAAAAAATCACAATCTTGAGTCTCAGTGACAGAGTGATTATGGACATACGCTCACGGTAATTTGTAAACAAAATATAAACAGACATACTGTACCTTATACTCTAAATCTACAGTGGAAATCATCTTTTTTGTTTTGGTTATAGTCATAAATTTTCAGTCTTAGTTCACTGGCATAATTTGATATAATTCATTTCATTTATCTATGTATAGTTACAGAACTTACCTACTCATATTTTTTCTGAGAGCAGTGTTGTACTATCATTGGATTCAAAACTCAAAAACTAAAAGGATTTTCTAAGAGACGTGTTGCTAACTTTACAAATCTCCTCAAAGTGCAAGACTGCAATGTGGGAAAAGTGCACGAATCCTGCCAGCGAATCAATCCATCACATCTAACCATGCTGACAGAGCAAGCACACACCAAAACCTTTCACTTAGTAGCGTGACTCCAGCGTGACAATAACATGTCGACTGCGTGACATGTTAAGCAAAGCGAATTGGACTGAAATCCTCATTGAAGCCACAGACAGCAGTGAGGTGTGAATACAGTAGATGCTCATATCTCCACTCCCACACACATTGGCTGGACAAGAGATGGCAAATCTAAATTTGGTGCTTGGGAAGAAATATGCCATTGAAAAGAAGGAAACATTCACAATATTTACCAAAATGCATCCATGCTTAATTTCAACAGACAGTATATTTGCAAATCTTAACTATTCATGTTTTTTAATCTTCAAATGTCACTTATTTTATATCCGTGTTAGCACTTTTTGATTTGATGCATTTGAGACCAGGATTGTGTGAGAAACCAGAATAAGAGGAACTCACACTCTTTTATCTTCATTGAGATTTGTAGCTTTGTTTTTTTGCCGGACGTCTCCTGAGCCAAGTGATTCAGTTTTTACTTCTTGGATCTAAATCTTGTCAAGCAACATTATCCAAACCCCTGCCCACTGGCCAAGATACTTCTTGTTGCCTAGCAACATGGGCTTACTGAACATTCAATCAAGCCAAAGTACAGTTAGCAGCATAAGCAATGAAATAGGTCAATATGACAATTTACATGTGTTGTTTTGGTACAAAAAGCTTCAGATCTGATGATTTCTTTTGTTTAAGACCCTGAAAAGCTGTTTTTTTTCCATAAGCTGCTCACACTGCGCCTGAACTGACCCCATGAGGACACAACACTTTTTACAACAGATGGAACAGTTCAGATTATTTCACATGAGAAATTTAAGGAGAATTTCCACTGCAGAAAGCTTTTAAGGAAAAACAAAATGAAGTTCCAGGGACGTGGTTTTATACCATTTCCACCACCCAGGGGTGTTTTTGATATGTCAGCGAGCTTTGGTTCTGCAGTGGAAACACAAATCACAATATCCAGGTAAGAAACTGCTGGACATTCGACTTGGGAAATTAAAGTTCTGGCTGGAAAAACACCTTTATTTATGTGTGTTTTGTCTGTGCGCTTCTCATCAATTTTAAGTGGGTCAAACTCTTTGGAAAACACACTGTCATTTGTTACTTTATGTTGGTCTGTAAATCTGATTCAGTCATGCATATTTACCACTATTGAGAAACTGGGTTTTCAAACACTTTTTTCATTTCAATGTTTTGCAGGTGGCTGTGGGTTGGTGGCACACTGCTGGCTGTGGCTTAACGTCACCGGACAGTCTTCCCCTAGTGAGAACAGTTTGTGGCAGCACAACACATCTGGGTCACAGCAGCCGCACATTTACATCCTCAGGCTCAATGTCGCACACGCAAACTGCAGTTCCACTTGCTAAATAAATACACACAAACAAAAAGTTTCAAAAACCCACCTGGAGCAGAAAATCATTTTCACACTGAACAAGAGAACATCACAATCCAGATTCTTTATGCATGCAGCGTGTGAACACACCATAGTCCTGGTTTACTAAGCTTTTGTTACAGGGTCGCAGATGTTTTTTGCAGAGAGTAAGTATCGAGCTACATGTAGCCTCTTAGCCAGACGAGTGCGTGTTTGAACGCAGACACGGGAGATTCAGGCTCATATCAATAATTTGACTCTTTGATAAGAGTTAAAACTTGACTCTGACATCATTTAAGGCTGAACTCTTCCTGTCGTCTTTGTTCCTGCCCTCGTCCCTGCTCGTGAAATAGCTCCTGTTCACAAATCCTTAGTAAATCCGTGTGGTTGAAAGTTGCAGCTGAGGCATGTGAACTGTCCCGTGGCTCATTATTCTCTATTGGGTGTGTTAATGAATATTTACAGTACCACCAAAAACATCTAGAGGAAGAGAGACATAGGCTTGGCACTGCTTCAGTATTATCACATAGACACAGACTGCAGAGTCTGTACAACCGTAATGAGTGTACATGTAAGTGTGAAGATTTGCATGTGTATATGTGTGTGTGTGTGTGTGTGTGTGTGTGTGTGTGCATGTCTATATCACTACCTGCTGGATTCACTGGATCCCTGTGTGACATAATTAGAACGGTGTGTAAATATGAGGATGTAATTTTATTTCTTTCTGATTATGATAATAGCTTGTCAGTCTGCACGGTTAAAAAGCTCAAATCTGCATGCTACACTGTGTAATCGTGACATA